>CANXYI011751232.1:0-13634 GCA_948208565.1 Hura crepitans
ATCAATTCAAACCCTGTGGCCTTCCTCTCTTTGACTTTACTAACTATATAAACCAACTGATCATATTTCATCTGAGTCTCTTTAATCTATTGTTAGAAATTAGGTTTCACCTATAGCTTAACCAATACAACATTTTTTAAAGTAAACTACAATTTGACTTTCATAACTTTCAAAGTTACCATGAACTTCCTGCTCAAAGCATCTGCCACCATATTTGCTTTCCCTGAGTGGTAATCAATCAGATAATTATAATCTTTTATTAGTTCTAACCACCTTCTTTGTCTCAAATTCAACTCTTTCTATGTGAGGAGATACTTCAGACTTTTATGATCTATATACAAGTAACATTTTTCACCATACAGATAGTGCCTCCATATTTTCAAAGCAAATATAATAGTAGCCAGCTCTAAGTCATGAGTAGGATAATTCTTCTTATGTGGCTTCAACTATCTTGAAGCATAAGCTACTACTGTTCCATCCTTCATCAACACACAACCTAAACCATTTAGTGAAGCATCACTATATATTGTGAAATCCTTACCCTGTTCAGGTTAAATCAGGATAGGAGCCTCTATCAGTATCTTCTTTAATTTCTCAAAACTTTCTTGACATTCATCATCCCATTCAAATCTCACATTCTTCCAGAACAATCTAGTTAAAGGAGTGGCAATGATGGACAATCCTTTCACAAATCTCCTATAATACCCTACTAATCCTAGAAAAATTCTTATTTCACTCACATTCCTAGGTGGTTCCCACTTTAACACTACCTTCACTTTATTAGGGTCAACTCTGATCCCTTCTGCTAAAAGTATGTGCCCTTGAAAAGTAACTTTATTCAGCCAAAACTCACACTTACTAAGCTTGGCATACAGTTATCTCTCTCTCAGTGTCTGTAACATAACTCTAAGATGTTGTTCATGTTCTTCCTTGTTTCTAGAATACACTAGAATATCATTTATTAACACTACCACAAAATTGATCCAAATAACGTTGAAAAACACTATTCATCAGATCCATAAAAGTTGTCACTACATTAGTGAGCCCAAATGGCATCACCAAGAATTCATAATGCTTGTATCGGGTTTTAAAAGTTGTTTTAGGTATGTCAACCTCTTTGATATTCAACTGATGATACTCAATTCTCAAATCAATCTTTGAGAATACACCTACACCTCTCAATTAATAAAAAAGATTATCTATTATGGGCAATGGGCATTTATTTTTCACAGTTATCCTATTTAATTTCTTGTAATCGATACACAGTTGGAGCGACCCATCTTTCTTTTTTACAAATAGCACATGTGCTTCCTAAAGAGATACACTAGGTCTAATAAAACCCTTATCTAATAGATCTTAAAGCTATACTTTTAGTTATTTTAATTCAATAGGTGACATTCAATAAGGAGCAATAGATATTAGAGCTATACTAGGATATACCTCAATTTCAAAGTCAAGTTCTCTCCAAAGTGGTAATCAAGCAACTCATCAGGAAACACATAAGGGAATTTAGAAATAAGAAGGATATTTTCAAGATTGAAGTTGGGAGTATTCATGTTAAAGGCATAAGCTAGATATGCTTCACACCCTTTTTGAAGAAGTTTCCATACTATTATAGCAGAGATAAGATTATTTAAAAGACTTCTCTCCCCATCCATTGTCACTGATTGGCCCTCTACATTCTGGAGGGTTAATTTCTCATGTCTACAATCAATGATGGCTTGATGCTCAATTAACCAATCCATTCCTAGTACAACATCAAACTATGGATGGTAGATCAATAATATTAGCAGAAAATTGGTACCCTTTAATCATTAGAGGACATTGCTTAGAAACCTTATCCAAGTTACACTCTATCCTATAGGATTATTGACTTTGATATCTATATCAACATGTTTAGGCTCTAACCCCCTATTCTATGCTTGTGTAGTACATATATATGAATGTGTAGAACAAGGGTCTATCAAAGCCAAAATTGGAACATCAAATAAATAAAAAGTACTAGTTATGACATTTGGTGCTACAACCTCTTCTCTGACTCTCATAGTATACTGCCTAGTTGGAGCATAAGCCTCAAACCTTGTACCTTGGTTAGCACTAGGGTGCTCTCCTCTATTTTGCCTTTGACCCCTATTCTGAGGGGCAACATTAAATTCTTATGTCTGAGCACCCTCTGACTGTCTCTGAGGGAACTCTCTTCTATAATGATCTTTGGCACTGCAGTGGAAACACTCTCCTATTCTAGCTAGTCTACACTACCCTTAATATTTCTTCTAATAGGTATTACAAGTTAGAGGTCCATTTTTATTACCCCATATACTAGGAGGACTATCAGCTCGAGGAGGCAATCGAGGTCTACCTATAGAAGCTTGTCTAAATCTCTAGGACCATGCCTATCTCTACCCTTGATACTCTGAATGATATTAGGGTCTAAGCTGAGATTGTATCTATGACTGACCTTCTCTCTTTTTCTTGTTATCCCCTGACACTGCACTAGACTATCCCATAGTGAATTGCCTCTTTCTCTAGAAGAAATCGCTCTTCTCTTACATCATTTCTTCTATGTCATATGCAATTGCCACTAGTACTACAAAATCTTTCTCTCAGGGGTTTGCTATATGCCTTCTCAGTTCTACATTCAACCATATTAAAAACCTCTTACATTTCTCCTCTTCATTAGGAATAAATTCTTCAGCATACTTCAGTAGTCTAGTAAAATCTTTCTCATACTCTAACACTATTTTTCTTCCCTGCTTCAAGTCATGGAATTCTTATTTTCTTTTGTCCTTATAGGAGTCAAGTATGTATTTCTTCTTGAACTCTTTAAGGAAAAAATTCCTATGTTAGGTCTGTAGGTGTTTTTCTCCTTTTGATAGTGTACCACCAATTATAGGCTTCTTCTTGAAGAAGATAAGTGGCACACTGATAATTTTCTTCTTCTATATAATTCAGTTGTTTTAGAATTCTAAATATTCTATCTAGCCAGTACTCAGCTCCGGTAGGATCATCCTTCTTCCTCCCTAGGAAGTCAACAACTCCCATTTTCTTTAACCTTTTTGAAGGAGTTTTCTATGAAGGAGCTGGTGGTGAAGGTGGTACTGGAGCTGGAGGAGGTGAAGGTGGATTAGCAGCAGTAGTATGTCTAAGTAAGTTCACTATCTACTGTAACAAAGTAGGAGATGCTTCTACCTGCTATTGACTAGGCACTCATGAATGTAGTTACTATGCAGCATCATTGGGTTTAGGTACTGATGCATTGCCTACCCCTTGTATAGTTATAGGTGCAAAACTAGCCACTTCCTCAGCCCCTCCTTCAGGTACCTGATTAGCTATATGCTTACTGCAAAAGCAACAAACTATTAGCCTCATACAACATAACAGTTTAGAGGAATTGCAACTTTGATAGTTGAACTCATTTACTCTACCTAGGAATATTAAACCTAGGCTCTAATACCACTAAATGTGACACCTCCTACTAGATTCCCAAAGAAACCTAATAAGCAGTGCACTTCCCATTAAGTCACCCATCCTAAAATTGACCTTTTGGTTTATTCATTTAACTTTTACCAAATTCCTATTATTTGATTCAGCTTAACTTTAATTTAGGTTCTATCTTTTTATAGGCTCAACTTAAGGTCATACAAGTCTATTTATAACATAAATAGCCATTTATAGACTTCTCAAATCTTTACTTAAATCTAGTAGCATAATAGCTGTCTAGGTTGCTATCTAAAAATTTTTAACCATAAAAACACTTTTATAATTCATTTTCACATCTCTTAGACCCTTCTGGTCCCCTAGGTATCAACCTAACATCAACAATTTATTAGTCATCAACATAAGCCTCAGGCCATAATTAGATAATCATTAATTAGAGCATCAGGCTCACATACCATATCATCAAGTAAAGGAAACCACACATTCAAAGCAGTCTGATAATATACTTATTATAAAACATAGTCTATGACATATACATACAAGCCACCTATACATAGGATACCCATTCCCACCTAAGTATAATGAGTGCAAAAGCTATACAACATATATACATAACAACCTTCTGTCAACTATCCTCTAAACTCTAGCTGTATGCTTTATGAGTTTATACCCTACTTATCTTTACCTAAGCACTAATATAGGTACACTGAGTATATAATATACTTAGTGGTGAACTCAAGCATTTAAATCATGTTAAATGGTTCATTCATGCATATATAGAGTTATTACTATCTATTCTAGGTTATTAAGTCCATAATTTACTTTTCTATGTCAAAATGACCAAAATACCCTTTTTACCTGTACATAACCAATTATCATTTCTCTAATCATTTAAAATTATGTAAATTATGAATTTAAGCCATTATTAGTGATAATATTTGGACAGTTAAATTACTAGGTCAATAATTGTTATACATGTAAAATTACCAAAATACCCTTGATGTTATATGCTTGTTCATTTAGTTAATTGTGCCACGATCTAGAAAAATTTAATAATATTTGCCAATATTGGTGTTATATGTTATTTATTTCATTAAATTAATAGGCTTGACTAGGTAGATAATACTTCAATACACTGGACCTAGAGGGAACTAAAATAGTGTAGTGATCCACATTTTAAACCCCGATTGCTACATCGGCCTGATCAAGTCATAGCATCGAAGGTGCAGAGAACATGATATGGTCTATCTAACAAACTAGTACAGTGGCCCTTCTAGACCTTGGCCGCTGTCCCTGTTTAAAGATCAGTGATGTCATAACTGGGTCTCCCTAGCAGACTGGTCTGTCTAATAGACTAGTGTAATAGCCCTCTAGGACATACACCACTGCACCAGCAAAATGAGGTGAATGGGTGTCTATTTAATAGACTAGTACGATGGCCTAAAATGGACCTAGACCACTGTACCGGCCCTGCTTGAATAATCAAACAATGTAGCAGCTACTAAAATCCCTAAGTTGACCAGTTAACCCATCCAGTGGGTATCTAACTAATGGGGCATTAATCTCAATTTATGTTTATTTCTTTACTGATTACCCTTTAATAACATTCTTAAGTGAAAAATCGATAGATATTATTTTTATCTCAGTTTAATTTTTAGCCCGATCTAATATAACCATAATTAAGTTGTACTGGATAAATTCCATGATTATTTTAAGTCCTGTAATTTGCCATTATTTATGGTATATTATGCTTGATTTTATTCCATAATTATTTTTCATGTAATTGCCATTTCCTATCTAGGTGTATTTTTAGTTCAAGTAATGGTTAAAACTGGACAGTTATAAGTCATTTCTACATTTTCTAATAGCCAATTCTAGGTCCATTTCTTATCATTTTTAAGTTTAGTTTTCACCATTAATCTCATATTATTCATAGGCCTAAAGCCATCCATTTACAAGGCTAAATCATAGGCATTTATGCCATTACACTTAATCACATATTCATAGCCCTTATTGGCACACTTTTAGGCGCATTGCAAGCTATTTCCAAATCCACTTTAATGACATGCTAAAGTCTCATTTTAGGCAAATTGTTCAAGCCCATTTCTTAAGTTATTATTAAATCTTTAAAAGCATATCTCTTAGTCTCATTTCTTGCCTTTTTAATCATGTATATTAGACTAGTTTCATTCCAAAAAAATTAGGCCAAACATGCTCATACTATTATGCCTTATCATACATATACATTACACGCATGTTATCAACATTTTCATGCCATTCTCACTGGTGTAAGACTCGGCTATAGCTTAGGAATGTCCTAAAATGTATATTTATTTAATTTTAATCACACATACTTGCTTATTAACATAATATGAGTACACTTATATACATACATTCTTATTCCTAAGCCATTTAAGCTAACATATTCTTGTTACATGCCTCGGCCATAAGCAAAACACACCCACGCACATGCCTTCATAAAACATTTCTATATCACAATCCATACTTACTTCAAAACCAAACCAAAAGCATGCCAATTACCAAGTTTCCATACCATATCTTTAGTAACACCCTTAGGCTAGCTCTTAGCTACTCACTAAACATTCATTAACCCATTCAATTAATTAGCTATCACCAATCAACCTAAAAGCCTTACTAATCATGCAATCACCAACTTTAACCCTTACATGTTTACATTGAGCCCCTAGGCACCTCTTAGCTAGCCAACATTCCTTATTCCATAAGCAAATTCTCAACAAGCAAGTTCTTATTTCTATCATCAATTGACCATTACTCTAAGGATTCTAGTTAAGCTTGAAAGTACCATTAATTAGGCAGTAAGTTAAGTAATTCTAAAGCACATTTCTAGCCCTTAAAGATCAAGTGGCATGAAGAAAATACCAAAGTTCGCTTACCTTTTAAGAACAACCACTTTAAGCTTTTATCCACCCCAATTCCAGCCTTTCACGAAAGTGTCTCCTTTCATCTTCAAGCTAATTCTTCCTTTGAATTGCCTTAAAATCACACACCACACATCCTATTAGACCTTAGTCATCCCAAACAACCATTTATAGCCAAAAATAATCAAGAAAATCTAAGGAAAATGTATGAAAACTCACCAAATAGGCTTACTAGACTGCTCTTGACATAAGAAAGTTTAGAGATTTGTAATTAATTCTAGGGATGTCCTTTTACTATGCTTCTTCTTCTTTCGTGTCCCTAACATACAAAAAGGATTTTTAGTGGTGATAATCTTTTAAAATGAATTGAGGAAGAAGATGAAAATAGCTACTCTTCTGCTGGGTGGCATCAATTTTAGCAGCTAAGAGGAAGAAAATTTTTCTTTTTGTTTAAATGGTTTTGGACACTTGTCAAGGCAATTTGACAAATGTCATGGCCTTTAGGCTAGTTGGCTTGGTACAAGTAGGTCCTACAACCTCCCGAACCATCCTAAAATGGCTCGAGTTTGGCAGAAACTTTAGGAAATTCTTGAAAATTGTAAGGACTTCAAAAAACTACACTGGTTATCTTAAATTCCTAATTTAGTCCCCTTTACATGCTTATAAATTTTTATGGCCAAATTCCATTGATATGACACTTTTCAAATTGCCTTAATTTATGTGCCAACTTAAAAAATTATGAGAATTTACAAATGACCTTAAAATTTAATAATTCATTCACCAATGGACTCAGTGGAATTTTTGAGCTTAAGGGTATGATATTTTTAGGCCCGTTCAGGCACATCCTGGGTCATTCCTGACCTGACTAATTTTTATTACACAAATCAGTAGCCTACAGGCCAAAATGAATTATTTGTTCTACTAAATTTAAAAATTTTTCCTTTTTCATCATTTTAAAGCCCCCTCAAAGTTTCATGACTAGTGTTGTTGTCTCAATTCTCATACAAGTGACTCGATAACCCAGGCACACTTTCTAGACCCAGTGGCATTATTCACGGAGCATCGACATATTAGCATTACAAGAAAAAGAAGCCATGAAAATGGTGGGAGGAAGAAGAAAATGGCATCAGGATAAAGAGAGAAGAAAGGCCAAAAATTGGTGCATGGTAGGTGATATGCCAAGTGGGCATTTAGGTGGTAACAATGGGTTTTTGTTATGGCTGAGGTGGCATTGGTAGGCCCATATGCCACCCAAGTATCTCGAAATTGCTCAATTTCGGTAGAAACTTCAGGGAACTTTTAAAAATTGTTCGGACCCCTAAAAATCATTGTGTTTATTTTAAAAATCCTTAATTGGTCTTATTTAAAGGCTCATAAAATTTCATAGCCAAATTGCCTCAATAGGATAGTTAACTAATTACCTCAATTTATGTGTAAAACCCAAAATTAAAGAAAAGTTACAAACAACCACAGAATTCAAAAATTCCTTCACCAATGGATTCAGGGAAATTTTTTACCTTTAGGGTATAGTATTTTCAAGTCTATCCAAGCCTATCCCGTGTTATTCCTAGCTCGAATCCATTTGAGCCTATGGCCCACTAGATTATAGCCTAAAATAATTTATTGGTTCTACTAAATCTTTAAATTAAGCCATTTTCATCATTTTCAAGCTCCTTAAAGTTTCATGACTAGTATACCTTGCCTCAGGCCTTGTAAAGGTGACTCAGTACTCCGAGCACACTTTTCGAGCCTTAGAGGTAATATTCATGAAGCCTTGACTTACGGGCATTACGTGGTAAATGTGGAGTACTTATATGTATAGGTATTTAGGGGTAGTAAATGTAATGGTGATGTAATTAGATCAAAATAAATATGTTTTGAGTTGTTAATGAATGAGAAATAAGATACATGTGCATGGGAGATTTGTGGCCAAATGATAGGGTAGGTAGGAGTATGTGTGAATGAATGAGGTAAAAGGGGATTAAGATATACATGGCTTTAATTAAATGTTGCATGCAAAATTGAACTAAGAAGGTAGTGATAAAGGAGTGTATGCATGTCTTAATGTGTTGGTTGAATGGTTTCATTTACATTTGTATGTGTGTCTAGTGGAAGGCGTGTTTGGTTGAGGCATGCAAGGCCTCACTTAGATGTTTAGAACATGCTAGTGTGTGAATACCTTAATGAATTAACTTTAGAAAAGGGAAAAGGCTTGGTGACTGAAATATGTAGATGCCATGTTAAAGGATTGTACATAAGTAACTTAATGCACAATAATTTTAATTTTGTATGTGAAATGGTGTAAAAATGATAACGGTAGCACCATTATCTTTTATATATGCATAAGGTGGACATGGCTTAAATTGTGTGTGATAAGCATAATTGAATGAGTAACTTGATGATTAATGAGGTGTAGGTGTGTAGTAATACTATGGCAGAATGGTCCACCTTATATGTATCAATGGATTCACATATGTTAAGTAACAATGAGTACACATTTAACTTTAACTAAATGTTTTTAAGCTTAGCTCAACCAAAGGACTAAATGGAAATGACTAGTAAAGTACTTAACTTGGAAATTAGTAATTAAGTAGCATCTATGTGTGATAATAATGACTGAAGTACATCAATCACAAATCTCAAAATTGATGATAAACTTAAATGTTACATTTATGGAATAAAAGCTAGTAATACATTAATTGATGTAGCCCTACGAGGAACCATGTAAAGATATGACATTGTAGGGGAAGAGAATATCGTTAAGGGATGCATTAAAAAAAAGAGCATAAACTCCTAAAGGTGTGGATTACTAAATGAATAAATGGCAATGCTATATTGGCAGTGATAAGGCCATATTGGTTAGATGACCTACTAGATAGGTTGACTCGTCAACTAGTGAGTTAGTGGTTGCTATTGGTACTAGGCCATAAGGATCACTACCTATTGTACAACAAGATATAACCATCGAGGTTTTAGACATAAACCCTGCACACTCTTAGGTATTAAGAGCTCCATGAGGTTGTCCTTGCTACCTTGCTATTTGGATGCCCATGTGGACTGTCTCTACTACCTTAGTATTGGGATGTCTATAAGGGCTATGTTGCTACCTTGGTATTAGGAGATCATAGAGGGCTATCCTAGCTATTTTGGTATTGGGAGGTCTAGGAGGGTTGTCCCTACTACTATGAGGTCTTTGAGTGCCTGATTATATCATGACAAGTACAGCTATCGATGTCTAAAATGCAACCTCCACACACCTTTAGATCATGTTGTCTAGTATTCTGGTATGATCTTTTAGATATTGGCCAAAAGGTTAAGTAATTCAAGAATAAGAAGCTTAATGACACTAAATTAATGATCAATTGAATGAATGGCATAACATGGCTATGAGAGTTAAACAAGGATAAGTAATAAATAAACTAGTGTCTAATTAATCAACATCTAATAAATAATTTGGATATGGATTGGTAGGAGTCTTTTCTTAACAATGAAGCTCCAATTGTGTTGTATAATGTTATGAATAGAGAAAAGGTAATGAGAAAAAAAAAAGATTTAATAAAATGGACTTACTGGACAATTTAAATAATAGGAAATTAAGCTAAAAAATTATAAAATATATAATTACATTGTCAGTTTTATGTTTTAGGAACTAATTAAATCACTTGAAATGCTTGGGTATCAGGCCTTACTATTATTTTGTACTCACATGATGTTAGATGTACTATACAAAGAGTTTAGTTAGAATGAATGCCTAATTTATATAGGTAACATTATTCAAAGTGATCTGTGTCATATGGTTGCTTGTGTACATATGTTGCTAATACATATATAACCTCCTGAATACAACACTAAATATATGTTTAGCACACTGATTTCTTTTTTTTTTTATGCATAAGTAGTAGCAGGTAATTGGTCATAACCTCACAGGTAGCAATACAAATCAAGCTCTTTTTATGGTATATTTTACATATATCTATGTGATGCAATATATAATTTGGTACAGGTACTCATATATAGTAGAAAGGGGTGGATTAGATGTCATGTTAGAAATATCTAGTCATTTTTGAGATGTAGATATGCTTATGTCGAACTTAGATTAGTACGTTGTAAATATAGTTCCAATGTATAAATGTAAAGCATATTAATGTGAAAACTGTTCTTGTTGTAAACTGGAAATTAGATGACAATGATGTCTTAAATTTTATATGGATGTGTGCATTGTTGAAGGATTAATGGGATCTAAGAGAGTGTATGTGGACCTATTGCCCTTTAAAAGTGTGTTTCCTGTAGGTAAAAATTTTAGTTTTTACTCCAAGTAGCTATTAAGCTACCAGATATTTTTTTTAAAATAGATCTTCTAAAATGTCCAAGTAGGTTGCATAACCCTAAATTCTTAAATCATCAACTGTGACACCCCTTGTCTAATCCGGTTGTTAGACCCAAATAAGGAATGTACATACAAACATATTATCGAACTTAACTTATTTCCCTTTATAAAAAAATCTAAATAATTTAAAGCCATTTTTAAATCATGTTGATTTAAATTTAAGGCCTTAAAAATCAATTCTCAATAATTAAAAATCTATTTAGCATATTACATTCATTTTAGGAATCCTTGTGTCAAAAATTCAACAATATAACAGTTGTGCTGGGATACTATCCTAAAATCAATAATAATTTGTATATGAAAACATTACTTTTATAATTCATTCATCACATTTTCAACACAAATTAATCCTCCTGACCATCCAATATCAACTGAACATCACAATATCACAATATTTGAAGAACATTTGCAAATAAATATCAAATACAATTTTAAAACCTATTTAAGCAATTAAAAATCAATAATGTCCCAGATTAGGCTTAATCCCTCATATGTTACATACAAGTGCAATCTAACTAATTACATCACAATAATAATATGTACAAGTTAGCAAAATACCCAAAAAGTACCTTGCTCTTGTTTAGCAACAAAAACTAGACTTTGACTCTAATTTGGTTCTTCATCTTGTGCACCCTAAATGAAATTATACACTAACCAAATTTACTTAGTGCTGCAATTATGGAAACTTAATTTTCTCATGTATTCACAAGCATATGTATGAAATGGGAATTAAATGCACACAACTATATTCTTACATGTTCATAATATACTTTTAACAAAATCAAGACAATAAAGTATGCATCAACCACATATATAAGCATTTATCATTTATAAACTTATTCAAGAATAATATCATAAATAAGTGTTAAAATAATTAACAAATTCATCATTTTATGTATTTTAATATGCATATTTAGGGAAACACTTAACTAAATGGATAACAGGGATACCTATAATGCCTGTGCACTGAGGCTCCTAGAGTGATGCTTAAAACCCAAAAAGGGCACCTAGCATACCAGGTCACTTGCATGAATCCCAAGGTAGGGTACACTTCCCAATAAACTTTAAAGGCTTGAGAAAAGGTGAAAATGACCTCAATTAAAAATTTAGCAGAACCAATAAATTAATTCGGGCCATATGCTAGTAGATCATGGGTCTAAATCGAGTCAGGCCGATAATGACCTGAGATATGCCTGGACGGGCCTAAAAATAGTGGACCCTATAGCTTAAAAATTGCACTGAGTCCAATAGTGAAGAAGTTTTTAGAATCGGAGGTCATTTGCAACTTCTTGTAATTTTTAAAGTTGGCACACAAATTGAGGCAATTTGAAAACTGCTCTATTGGTGGAATTTAGCCACAAAAATTTACGAGTATGAAATTGGGATTAAATAAGGAAGTTTAAAATAGACGGTATAAATTTTTGAGGTCATTTGGAATTTTTTGGGATTTTAGCAGAACTGTGATTTTTTCAAATTTTTGTTAGCCTAGTTCTCGAAGGAATTAGGCCACAAAATTTGGTATGCCACTAATTAAATGTAAATGAGGATTTTAGAAATAAATGTGATAATTTTTAGAGGCCTGAGCGGCCATATAAAATTCCCAAAGTTCTACCGCAAATCAAATTGCTGCAAAATGGTGATAATTTGGTTCGCCTACTTCTCGATGGAATTTCATCACAAAATTTTGTGAGCATGAAATTGGTATCAAATGAGGAATTTAGGAACAAATGATGCATTTTTTTCATGACTGTGTGATTTTTAAAAATTCTTCAAAGTTGGCAGCTCCTATATTCAAAAAATTGAGTTATGGGATGCTCGGGGGCCGCGTATCGCGACCTGTGGCACCCCAACATCCACTTAGTTACTGTGCCACATGGCTAAGGCCATTTTTGGACACCAAGCCATCCATTTTCTCCTTTACCCACTCCATTTTCTTTATTTTTTCTTATAATTATGTCCACATTGTGACAATATTTACTTTCTTTTCTTTAGGCTATTTAGCCTTGTCCTTCTCATTTGAGACTACCAAAAGCTTTGCAACCAGTAGCCATGGAAGTTAGAAGAGGGTGACTACCAGTAGCAAAAGAAAAAATTCAAGAAGGAAGCAAAGATGTAAACTTGAAATCCCATAGATAGCTAGGAGTGATTTTTCAAGTGAGAATGTGGGGGATAACATGAAAAGGGATCCTCAGGCTCAGAAGTAATTAAGAAGGGAAAGCTCATTTAAGGGATTTAGAGTAGCTTAAAGAGTGGAGATGGCTGACTTCTTTAATAGGTTAGTGAATTTAATCTAATTAAGAGCATTCCTTACTTCACTTATGTTAGAAATTATGTAAATGGGTGATGCAAAGTTCTTGTGGAGCCGAATCAAATTATGTTGGAAATTAGTTATTGTTAAGTATGTGAACTTAATTCAATTTTCACTTGCCTATATTTCTTTAGTGTTTAATTGAGAAAATGATAGGGGGAACTTTTAAATTATAGTAGAATTTTAGACATGTAACTTGTTGGTAATTGAGATGTGTAATCATGAACAGAGGTACCATCTTTACTGTCTTTATGGGGAATAAATAGGCTAGAATTTAAGTGGTGTGTGTGTGTGTAACTAGTTTCTACCATATGCATGTAAAGGGAAATGGTATTTTTATATAGCGTGATAATCAGGGATTGAACTTAGGTGGAGTACATATATATATAGGTAGTGGTAGCTAGATAGAAGGAAAAGGAAAAAAAAAACCCTAAAGTAAAGAACATAATTTTGGCCTCGTGTATATTTCAGCCAAGGGCAGTTGGTGTACTTGTGGCATGAAATAAAAAAGGGATGAAGGTGTAAATGAATGGCATAGGCAAAGCTAACTTGTACAAGGAAATTAGATGGAAGCCTTTAGTAAATTGGTTAAATTAGATTA
>CANXYI011751461.1:0-13515 GCA_948208565.1 Hura crepitans
TGTAAAGGAAATTGAACCATCACTGAAGAAGCAGCTTATCATTTCCACTGTCCTTATGACAGTGGGCATTGCGATAGTCACTTGGATTGGATTACCTTCATCTTTCACAATTTTCAATTTTGGTACTCAGAAGGTTGTTAAGAACTGGTAAGCTAGTTCTTGCTCTTGTTTGAAGAATAATGGTCAAGCAGTGATTTTGTAATAAAGGATTTGTCTGGGTTCGGATTCTGCTATTTTATAATGGGCATTATAGTTCTGTTTAACTCCAACATATCACTGTCATAAATTCTAAGGCATTTGACTAGACAAATGTCATATTCTGTGGTATCAGGGTGGTCTTCTATATCATCTTGTGAATGGATCTGTAAATATCTGGTACTAGTGATATCATGGTCTGCTTGCAGGCAATTGTTCCTGTGTGTGGCTGTTGGGCTTTGGGCTGGACTTATTATTGGATTTGTTACCGAGTATTACACCAGCAACGCATACAGGTATAGAATAATGATGCTACGAATATATCTCTTGATGTTGAATTTATATTTTAGTAACAAGGGTGTGTTTTATGCATGCAGCCCTGTCCAAGATGTTGCTGATTCCTGCAGGACTGGAGCAGCCACTAACGTCATCTTTGGTCTTGCCTTGGGATACAAATCTGTCATCATACCCATTTTTGCCATTGCAATTAGCATATTTGTTAGTTTTAGTTTTGCAGCAATGTATGGCATTGCTGTGGCTGCTCTTGGAATGCTAAGTACCATTGCCACTGGATTAGCCATTGATGCTTATGGCCCCATTAGTGATAATGCTGGAGGCATTGCTGAGATGGCTGGCATGAGCCACCATATTCGTGAACGAACTGATGCCCTTGATGCGGCTGGCAACACAACTGCTGCCATTGGCAAGGTATCATTGATGGTCTATTGTATTTTAAGTGCCATCAGCATGTTGTAAATATTGCTTTTGTTGCAAGTGAACCTGCATTTACTGTACGTATGCTTTTGAACTTAAATAGTAGAAGAGGAAGAAACATTCTGTTGTTGTTAAGATCACTTATGGTTCTTGAATCCCTAGATAGCTAACATGTGCATGTTATCTCCGTTCTTTTTTTTTGGCCAACTAACATTTTGTTCTTTAGAGATAAGTTTTGCCTTTTCCTTTTACCTTGCTCAGCAGTGGAAATTCTTCATGTAATTGCTTATTGGTTTTCTAGGGATTCGCCATAGGATCTGCTGCATTGGTGTCTTTGGCTTTATTTGGTGCCTTTGTCAGTCGCGCAGCAATTTCGACTGTTGATGTGTTGACCCCAAAGGTCTTTATTGGTCTGATCGTGGGTGCCATGCTTCCTTACTGGTTCTCTGCCATGACGATGAAGAGTGTGGGAAGTGCAGCTTTGAAGATGGTTGAGGAAGTACGTAGGCAGTTCAACACCATACCTGGTCTCATGGAGGGCGAGGCTAAGCCTGATTATGCTACCTGTGTCAAGATTTCAACTGACGCATCCATCAAAGAGATGATTCCACCAGGTGCTCTTGTCATGCTTACACCCATCATTGTTGGAACCTTCTTTGGCGTTGAAACTCTCTCCGGTGTTTTGGCTGGTTCTCTCGTCTCTGGGGTTCAGGTAATCATATCATAGACAATACTAAAATGAAAGCTTCTGTGCTTACAAAAATAATTAATAAAATTTGGTTTGAGGTGGCCTCACACAGTCTCTTGATGGTTTTAACAGATAGCAATTTCCGCATCAAACACGGGAGGTGCATGGGATAATGCCAAGAAGTACATTGAGGTATTTCCTAATGAACTTCCTACATTTTTAGTTTTGTTGTCATTTTGCAGGTTAGGGATAGTGGACCGTGGAGTAACTAACATGTGTGGTGTTGCTATTGTCAGGCCGGTGCTTCAGAGCATGCAAGGACGTTGGGCCCAAAGGGCTCTGACCCACACAAGGCAGCTGTGATTGGAGACACAATTGGCGATCCACTTAAGGACACCTCAGGTCCATCTCTCAACATCCTTATCAAGCTCATGGCAGTGGAATCTCTCGTCTTTGCACCCTTCTTTGCCACTCATGGTGGCCTGCTTTTCAAGATTTTCTGAAAGGAGGGGGGTATAATAACTAGGACATGGGGAAGGTTCATTGCAACTTTGCTTTTTCTTGTAGAATCCTCTTCCATCCTCATTCTCCAACTGCAATTTTATATTTTCTCAGTTCATGGGATTCTAAAGTTAGTTTCTTTAGTCGAATACTATTTTTGGTGGGTTGATCTGATGATTGATGAAAATCAAAGAATGGTTGCAACCATTGCGGTCCAAGGACAGTCTGAGAAGTTCTTACCTTTATTTGTAGTTTTGGAGTGAACTTTTAAAATTTTGTATCATTACCCTCTTCCCCTCAGAGCTAAATGGCATTTTGGCCTTCGGTTTATTCGGTGATTTCCTTTTGGATTCCATTAATTGAGGTTATATCTTCTGAATTCTCTCTTTTTCATGAGATAGAAAAGGTAGATGGACAGCCTTAATTTAATGCATACTCTTGCGGGATATAGTTACTTACCCCATACTAATGCTGCCAAACCAACCCAGTCTCTCAATTTGACATTTCTGTGCAATTTTATGTATGGCGAAATAGCTTACGTTGATAAAATATTCAAAGTCACACAATGAAAGGTTACAGAAAGATTGTTACTGCCGCGTACTACTTTGGTTGGTAGCTTAAACAAATTTTGCTCAATAGCTCACAATCAGGCGAAGAATAAGCAATGATTCAATGCAATCACTAAATAAGTTTGTATAGCTTGAGAACAAATTTGTCCTCCTAATTTGTAGATTTGCAGCTCAAAAACATTTGAAGGAGTAGAGTCAGATCCAGCCTTATCGGACTGTCTTCAACGGCCGTTAGAGGTAAATGGTTCTGTCAATGATATTGAAGGAACCGAAACTTTTGCCACTTGGGCTTCGTTTATTGGTAATGGTACCCCTGCTTCATCAGAATCATTGCTGAAATCCCTGGATTTGATGATAGAATTCAAGTCATCAGGCAATTGAGCAGCCCCATTTAAAAACTGCATGACACTACCCATGCCTGGCCTGCCTGCAGCCACGGCATGTGAGCAGAGTAACCCAAGTTTCAACACCAAGTCAGCTTCATGTTTGACATATTCATTTTCTAGTCTTGGATCGACGCTCTCAAGAATAGCTCCCCTGTCCCAACAGTCCATCACCCAGTCCATTAGAATTGTTTCTTCGGGTGAGGCTCGAGGATTAATTGGCCTTTTTCCACATACAACCTCCAGCAAAAGCACACCAAATGCATATATGTCTGTAGCAGTGCTGGCTTTTCCACTTCGAGCAAGCTCAGGTGCTATATATCCAAGTGTACCGGCTACCTGAGTAGTTTGTGGATCAAACCCATGATCACATAGCTTGGCAAGGCCAAAATCTCCCAATCTTGCATTCATATCATTGTCTAAGAGGATATTAGCAGGCTTGATGTCTCTATGGATTACCACTTGAACCCATTGTTGATGCAGATAGCAGAGCGCAGCTGCAACGTCTTTGATGATCTTGAATCTTTGACTCCAATTTAAAGTGGTATCAGGCTGGCCATAGAGAAACTTGTCAAGACTTCCATTGGGCATATAGTCATAAATCAGAAAAAGCTCGTTCTTTCGCCTGCAGTACCCGAGTAAACGAACCAAATTAAGATGCCTGAGACGCCCAATGGTTGCGATTTCAGCTATGAATTCTCTCATTCCTTGTCTAGACTCATGGGAAACCCTTTTGACTGCGATTTGTGCATTTGACAATGGCAAGGAACCTTGATAGACCCTGCCAAATCCACCTTTTCCAAGGAGATTCCTCTGTTTGAAGCCTTTTGTAGCGATAAACAAGTCTTTATAAGTGAATCTATGCGGGCCATAAAGAACCTCCCAATCCTCGAGAACTTGAATCAACTTTCTCCTCCTGGAAATCAAAATAACTCCAAAGACGATGATTAGAAGGAAAGTGGCTGCTGTCAAGGTCAATATGACAGCCAACAACTTCTTTATTGTTCTTCTATTTTCATCTCCGACACCTGGGACTTGAGGAAGACGAGACAAATCAAGCTCTTGAGCAGGGCCATTCATGTTGAAACTCCAACCCAGTATGTAATGAGACGATGCAAGTAAACCACTAGAGGATGAGAAGCCGACAAACATATATTCATAAAAAAACGGAGAAAGATCTTTTCTTAAGGACAAAAGAGGTTTTGTGGGCTTAGAGATGGTTATTGGATGAATTGTAACATTTAGTGTTTTATCAACTCCATCATATTCAACCCAAACCTGTATATTTTGTGCACATCGGAGACAAAGTTGCACAAAGCTTCCATGATCATCGCTGTAGTAGCCAGCAGAAGCAGATTTAACAGAAATGAGACCATTAATGTCAACGCCCACATGGTTGTCGTCTATGTCTTGGAACTCAAAGTCCCGGACTGTGTCGAACTCCACTGCAACGATATGATTTGAATAGTTGCCATTGTTTGATTCATTGAAAAGGCCAAGATATTGGCTGGGAAGTGCTCCAGAAATATCTTTAGATGGAGAAACAGCAAAAGCAAATCCATGGCCACCTAAACGGATGTACTCGGGTACAATTGCAAAGATAAAAGTTGTGGAAAAGGAGAAGACACTGCCATCAGTTGAGTTCTTAAATTGAAGAGGACTGGAGTAGAAGACATGGCCTAATCTTCGTATGTTGTCGGTAGTCAACTTGATGAGGCCATTGGAGTTGAGGTCTGCATCACCATCCAGATGTAGTTGGCCATTGAAAGTGAATTGCACGGGAATATTTACATCTGAAGCTGCAACCTTCATTA
This sequence comes from Hura crepitans, assembly GCA_948208565.1. Lineage (NCBI taxonomy): Eukaryota > Viridiplantae > Streptophyta > Magnoliopsida > Malpighiales > Euphorbiaceae > Hura > Hura crepitans. The sequence goes on from CANXYI011751461.1 coordinate 4,865, forward strand.
ACGACAGCAACATGAAAATAGTGAAAGACATGGCTTCCTCGTTCAGAATTTTTGATGTTTAAACTCGTTGAATTTCAACAAGCAAGTGCGTCCGATTCAAAATCAATTGCGTGATTACGTTTCAATATAGAGGCAGGCACCTACCAGGAAACTTCAAAATCAACGTTGACGCTGGTATTTAGTGAATTAGTGTTTTACTTATGTATTTTTTCTAAAAAAAATTGGATCTTCCGCGGCTACCATCCACCAAGCGCCCTCTGTAATTGGGTTAAATCTAACGTCTGCGGAATTTTAAAAATTATTATAATCAAACTGATTAAACGAGAATCGTTCATTATGGTTCAATTTAATATTTAAAATGAACAGTTTGATCGGAGAAAAATTGATAAAAAACAGGATAAAAATGAACATGAATATTTGGTTATATAAAAAAAATTAATTTAATAAAAAAATCAAATCAGACTGATTTGGTTCAATAAACTGATCAGGAAACAGTAAAACTTATTTAATGCAAAGTCTCAATATGGAAGAGATGGTTTGCTCTTCAGAGAAGCTTGTGATAGGATGCGGATTCCATTCCCCCACAAACCTAATTTTTCTTTTCTTTTTTTTTTTTTTATCATTTTTTAATTTTTTCTCTAAGTTTTGTAAATATTAATTTTAATAAATAATTTATATTATTATTAATAAATTTATATTTTAGGGTATTATTAGCTAAGTTAAACTTATTATATGTATGCAATTTCGATAATTGAATTATTAATAAAAAAATATTATTTTTTAATTTAATAATTTTTAATTACTGATTTTATGGTAAGTTAAACTTACCGAATGAACATTTATATTTTACGATCTAACATTTTATTCATTTAAAATATTTTATAGTTTATCTAATTATAAAATTCATTATACACGCATGTATATATTCTAATTAAATGTACATTTACATATATAGCATGTGATGAATATTTTTTAAAATAAACTCTATTCAATAAATTTAGAATTTAAATAATCAATTATAAAGAAATTTAAAATTTATATTGAGCAAATTTAATACTATAAATAAAAATATTCTCTTCGGTAAAAGATCTTATTAAATAATCTACTTAGTATGAAAGGTGGTAGAATTCTAATTCAGTATTCTTGAAAATGTGACTACATGCTAATATAACAAAATTAATAAAAATTAAATACGTTTATGAAGTTATTTTAGTTAAAAAAAATTATTCACTTATATATATATATATATATATATATATATATTTTGATTTTTTTCAAAATTTTCTTTATTTTTTCAATATTATTTGTATTAACTACTTTATATTATTATTATTATTATTATTATTATTATTATTATTTTATGTTCTAACTTTTCATCCATTAAGATTTTTTTAAATATTCTTTACATAATTTATTTTATTATGAAATCCATTATATATATAAACACGCACGCACACAGAGATTATATACTCGTTAATTATTTAATTTTATAATAATTTATTTTGATTTTTATATAAAAAAAACATGTGTTATAAATTGATTATATATTATGTAATTTTTTCTTCTTATGAACTATATCTAAATATAACTTATCCTTTTGCATTTTAAAAAACTTATTTTATTTCAATTGTATTATATTATGTTAAAATTTTATTATGATTTATGAATGATAAATAGCTTAAAGATAATGTCTAGGGGTTAATATTTAATTATAAATAAATTTTTTAAATGTACTTTTAATTTTTTATAGTATTGATTATATTATATTCTTAAATTTTTTTATCTAATTTAATTTTAAAAATATTGTCTTTAATTTTATAAAATTATGTTTAATTCTTTATTAATTTAAATATAACTTTGAAAAAATTTTAAAATTTGAACTAATTTTTAATTAGATCCAAACATTTATATTTAATAATTGAACCTTTAATGTTTATAGAATATTTTAATTAAATTCTTTCGTTTATATTTTTATTAAACTTATAGAAATTTTAATTTTTTAATATTTTTTTTGATTTTTATTTGGTAACTAATATTATTAAAAGTTTTAAAATTTTCAATTAAGCCCAACTTTTTTCTACCGCCTGTCTCTAACTATCTTATTTTTATTCTCCCACTCATCTCATCCTAACCTTTTGTTCTATTTGGGTGTTTCATTTTTTTTACATTTTATTTTTCTTGTTAATATATTCCAATTCAATTTTTTTTTTATTTCTAATAACTTACTGCTATGAAAATAAATTGATAATATAATGATAATTAAAATTTCTAAATTGATGGTGATGAACTTGTAGATATTTTTTATTAGTAATTTGTAGATTACTTTGTTTGTTTTTAAATTTTACAAGATTAATCTTTTTTTTAAATAATTTTGTTACTTATGTATTTGGATAAATTAATCAATATGAAATAATATTTTAATTGAGTCTTTTTACACTAATATCCTAATAATAATATATGATCATAATATTCTTTTAAGAAAATTATATTTTCTAAAAGAATAAGTTATTTTTGAAATTGGTGTAAGTTATTAATACTTAAAAAGTAAATAAAATATAGGGTAAATTACATATTCGAATCTCAACTATCACTTATATTTCATTTTTATCCTCATCATTTTAAACGTTACAAATTTGTATTTATAATTTTGGAGTCATTGTAAATCTAGTTCTCCATTAATTATTACGTTAGATTTAACGGAATATGCTATGGCATATATTGACAAGGCTATTTTTGGCCCCACAATTGCTAACTTAGAAGTATGCATGTGTATAGTAGTCACATATTTTATTTTATCTATTTTTTATATGATAAATATTTATAAATTTAAATTTAATAGCACTTGTAACACCCTTCACCTGTTCCATGATAGAACTCAACAAGGAGGTGTTACAGCACATGCAAACAACATATAACAACAGTTACAAATGCAATATAAATGCACTTAAAAATGTGAGCCATAAAATTATTTTTTTAATATTTTTAATGAAAACATTTTCCTTTGCAAATTTAAACTATTTTATTGCTTTTAAAACATTTTATAAGTGGATTATCGTATCAAAAATCCGGCAGCATGACGGTCATACCAAGGTACGATCCAAAAATGAACTTGCATAAAAATACACTGCTACAATCCCTATACATTTCAACTCCATTTCAATTTGTCATCAAATCTCATAGTCAACCAACATTGTCATACCACACAGGACATATAATTTCTCTCATTTACTTTCCTATCGAATGCTTAATTCGGCATTATATGATACATACTCACTATATCTCTACATCAAACATATCAAATTATTAATTATCATTTCAGATTATCAATTGCATATTATATAATAGGGATAACAAGCATAAGGCCCACTTACATGTCTATACACATAATACTAGAAGTACATCATACATCAAAGTCACATACAAGCAATTAACACACATTCATGAATAATACAATGCTCTATCTACCATCCATTGTTTAATGTCTTTGACTTTTACTAGGACTAGACCATCTGCTCTTCACCTATTTTCCAACAACATGTGCATCAAAACAAACTCGACGCATTAAGCATATAGCTTAGCAAGTATTCTAACTACACCATATAACTACACACACACATGACAATTATATATATATATATATATATATATATATATATTTGACAATTATAATTTCTACTACTTAATATTACATGTCGATAATATAATTATTATCATGCGTAGTGATCAGTTTCAACAATATAAAATTTATCATTTAAAATATTTAACATTTCTTGAAAGTAGATAAATAAAATTGTATAGATTAGTGATTTAACCATATCTTGAGCATTTTAAGACAATCATTATAACATACTCCAATTTAACCTTAGCACTTTATAACCACATTACTAGTTTGCGTAGCAAAAGAATTAAGAGATACAATTTGCATTTGGTTCACTTCACGGCTTAGCTTACAGGTTAAAAAAATAGAGCTTTATTTGTAACTTACCTATTCCATCAAAATTTCCCATTAAATAGTAGGTAGCTAACCTTAAACATATTTGGAAGTTCCACAAGCTTCATGATTACTCTATAACTACTGTCTTATAGAACATTATTTAGTGGATTTCAAGCATATCATTAGATCATAATGCATAATTTCTAATCTTGAACTCGTAATGCAACATGCACGCACACACACACATACACATGATATTTAAATCATTTTGTTTTGCTTATTTCTAAACTAAAGAATTTCGACCTTACATACATAAGAATTTTAGAATTTTTTCTTTGTAACTTATTATCAAAAATTACACTTTACACAACCTATAGCTTATAACTTACATATCATTACTAATAAAGGTTACTTTTAAATTTCACTCATAAATTACTTTGACAATGCTAAACAACACAATTTAATGCTTATTTCTTATATCAAGCTAAGCATAAACACTTCTTTTTAAGTTCTTGTTATGCTATATTTGTCATATCTTAAATAAAAGATTCATTTCTTATAACCACTTTAATAATACATATTGTCCTTCGACAACTATGTAGCAATTATATAAAATTATACATTATATGCATATCTATTAAAATTCTATATTGATTTAATTTCTATATCACTAGGGTCTATCCTAATATACTTATTATAGTCAAATATTTGGTAGGATATGGAACCACAGGATACCGTGGAACCTTTCTATATGATAAACAAATAAGGTACTGTGGTACACATCATATAGTGATACAACATGTGATAAACAAGTGAGACACTAAAGTAGTTGTCATATGACAACAAGTGAGGTACATAGTTCCCCTTATATAGGAACGATAAAATGATGAAGTATCCAACATATATATGACACCAAGTAAGGTAAAGAGTACCCGTCATATGGGAATGATGAAATGATGAAGTATCCAATATATGACACCAAGTAAGGTATAAAATACTTGTCATATGGGAGTACATCATGTGATAAATAAGTGACCTCATAGAGCTAAATAAATACAATTGTTAAAACGATTTCATAACTGGCGAGTCAGTCTGCCCAGACTCTCTAACTATGATAGGTTTTCTTAGGCAAGTATTATTTCCATTTACTTATTGACACTCAATTCATGATTTTAACTTATAATGTCTTGCATGGTTATTTACATTTGGTTACTCGAGCATTAACTCTTTATATGATTATGTATTTCAAGTAACCAAAATATCCATTACTTAAATACTTGTATCATACTATGCAAGGTATCCATACTTCACTTATTGCAAAGAACACTTATACATAGTTCATTATACATAACTTAAGTGTATGCTCTATACACTTTTATCATAATTCTAAGACAAGTATTTAACTCACATAACTTTCATTCCATATTTGATAAACATATAATATCTTAGTTATAGGCGTAAGCAAATATACATTTTGGATCCTTTAAATACAATTCAACCATATGAACATTTTATATTTCAATTCTATACTTCCATATCACCCTTTTATTTACACAATAATTAAACAACATATGTTTATAGTACATATACATACCCTTAGATAGAAGGCCTATATATATATATAAACTAGTATGCTATGTTTATTAAATTTGGCTAAGATGAGCATTTTAGATAATGTCCTACCCCTTTACCTTAATATCATGGATAAAATTATCTCTATACATTCTATGTCACTTCTATTCCACTGTGTTTCTATAAATCTACCTAAATACTTGTCCATTCCATAAATTATGGCCATCATCAAAGACTCATAACTCTAGTTAAAATTTGTATATATCATCATGTACATATTTTTATACATACATTCACATCATATTCATAAGTTCAATCTAAGGAATTCACTTAATCCTTTAATTGACAACTTTCTATCATAATGATTGCTTTACAAATTCTTGATTCTAGATCACAACTCAACTCACTAACGGACATTATTTCTATTATTTAGCACATAACATGATTTGAATTCAAGAAAATTCAAAGTTTTCACATGAATAACATATCACACCAAAGTTAGCCTATCATCGTAATTCACACCATACTTACCCTATCATACTAGTTGAACATGCATATATAATTTCATTTAGCACTTAAACATCTTCCTTAAATCAATTATTCCATACTATGTCTAATTTAAAATCACCTTTACATGTTAAACCAAATAGAAGAAATTCACATTTCCATTTTTATCTATGCTCCTTTACTCACCTAAACACATTTTTATCCTATTACATTAAAATTTCAAAACAATCTCGCTAATCCTCCAATGCATCACATTTGGCCAAAATGAGATCTCATCCGTAGGTCCTTTATTTTTATACATTAATCACCTTAAATCTTCTAACACACTTCACTACCACCTTTAAATTAACCATACATCTAAAATTCATCCTTAAGCTAACAAATCACACATTCACATAATCGATGCATAAATTTAAATTTTGACCATAGAATATACTTGCCTCATACAAGCTTTAAAACTCTTCATTTGACACCAAATTATGCTTCAGGCCTTCCAATTGCATTTTTATATCATCCCTACATCTCCAACTAGCTTCCATAGGCATATCCTTCATAGAAAAATTCATAAAAAATTAGTAACATTATATAACCTCAAATTGAATTCATAAAATGTAATTGGATAGCGTAACAACCCATAAAAATTATTAGAACTCAAAAATAATAACTTTATACCTTCATGGTCACTATTCATCATCTCTATAAAACCTCTCTTTCTTGGAGAATAAAGCCTTGAACCCAAAATTACTTGTTTAGAAGTTAAGAAGGATTGATTTGTGGTGAGAATTAATGGTTTTGAGTGAAGGAAGAAAAAAAAAATGAAGGGAGCCATTAAAGATGGTGTCGGGTTCAAGTGAGAAAGGGAGAGGGAGAAGATGGTGAATAGTAGGGCTTGACCCCTTTTTCTTTGACTTATATAGGTGGTGATTCAAGAATGGAGATTAAATCACTTAAAGTGATCAATGGTTGAGGAAAACCTATAATTATTAGTTTTCTTATCCTTTTCTCATTTAAATCCTTAATAATAAAATTCAAACTTCTTTTCAATTGAAATAAATCCTTGATAATTTATCAAGCATGAAAAAATTTGATTCCTAAATTACTTTGAATAAAATTGTCGAAAAATGGCATTTTGCTAAATGTTTACTATTCACTTCATTTAGCTTTTCAATTCTTATTTTTACAAAAACTCAATTTTTCATAAATAATCCGCATTTCATAATTATTAATGTAAAAAAACTCCAATAATTACATTAAATGTTGACTATTGTATCAAATTAGATGAAATTGCCACAAAATAGGCAATACCATTTGGCTAAAATACTATTCATCAATATATTTGTTATTTGCCTTTAATTATCCAAATGACCTTATTTTCACTTCAAACTTCACTTATGATTTATTTATAACATATACTATTCATCTGTCAAAAAAGTATTATTCACTCTTGGGAGTCACTATTCATGACCTAGGAAATATTATTCACGACTTGAGATTTTCGAGTTGGTGCAACACATGTTTTAGTTTAATTAGATATTTCTATGCAAAAAATAAAGAAAATGAGAAATGAAATAATAAAGAGAAAATGTTGTTTAAATGAAAATTAAAATTTACACATTTTATATTGTTTATTTTTTTGACTAAAATATTGTTTACTATATAATAGTAAAAAATCTAATCAAACATGAAAATTTTAAAATTTCAATATTGAGTTATTGACTTATAATTGTATAAAAGAAAATAAATGGCTTATATATGATTGAAGAAACCTACATGCCTGTATATAAAAAAATATTTAATTATAAAAAAAATATATATTATAAATTTTTACCCTCACATTTATTTGCTTAGATTTTTTCTATTAAATAATAACAATATTTTTGCCAAAAAAATAAATAATATAAAATCTGTAAATTGTAATTTTACATTTAAACAATATTTTTTCTTTATTATCTTATTTTTTGTTCTCGTTATTCTTTTCATAGAAATATTTAATTGAACTAAAGAATGTTCTATTAAATTTAAATTTATAAATATTATTTGTCATGTGAAAAATAGACAAAATAAAATATGTAGCGACTATATATATATCTTTGTCAAATCAGTAATTATGGGGCCCAAAAATAGCCATGTTAGCATATTCTATTAAATTTAACGGAATAATATAACGGAGAATTAGATTTGTAATAACTTTGAAATTATAGATATAAATTTATAATGTTCCAAATGATAGGAATCAAAGTAAAATATAGATAATAATTCATATTCAATTATGTAATTTGCCCTAAAATATATTTATATTTAAAAAATGTAAAATTAAAATTTAATTCATTAATTTAAAATTTAGTAAAAATAATATCGTAAAAAAATTAATTTGACTTAAGAATTTGACCTTAAAATGACTCGATCCCAATGTATTTGATAGCTTTTCTAGTGTTATGAATAATCTCCCTTGGTTGCAGGGTTGGTAAATGAATCAAATTATAAAAGAAATATAAATGAGTTAAATAGATCATAAACTAATCTATAAATTGACTCAAATGGATTGAATAACAAGTCAATCCATTCGACTTTTTTTTATATTTTTCAAAATATCAAAGTTATCTATAAAATTAAGTTATATATATATATATATATATAT
>CANXYI011751510.1:0-13107 GCA_948208565.1 Hura crepitans
CAGTGTAACAGCCTAAATTACCATTAGCCCTCTAGAAAACCTATCTTGAGAGAGTTAATAAGATAAGAGTGAAGGACATTAAGGGTGAGGGCATTATAAAGCCTAGTAAAGTAAAATACTAGTTAGACTAAATAGAAAATATAATAAAATAGATGAGATGCACCTCAAAAGAGAAGGTTATTTGTGACATATCTCTAGTCCAAGAAGAGGCATCTAAAAGGTAAGAAGATTTGATAGAGCACAAGATAAAAGATGAGTTAACATAGGACTTCTTTCTAGTAGAGTTCTATAAGAAGGACATTACAGAGAATTACTTAGATGAGAAGATATAGCAATTCATGGATTTAGAGCAAAAGCAGAGGTCCATTGGGCAATATGAGAAAGACTTTGCCATGTTAAGTTAGTATGCTAAAGAGATGATATCTACTGAGGTTGACAAGTGTAAAATGTTTAAAAAGGGATTGCATATTGATACCAAGTCATAGGTGGTTCTCATGAAGATTCAAGACTTTTCAGAGTTAGTGTCTGTTTGCCAATCTATTTGGGGGGTACTAAAGGAGAAAAGAAAGTTCTGCTAGAAAAAGTGATATCATGGTTTAAGACCTTCTAGTGTAGCTAAGTAGATAAGGCAAAGTTCAACAGATATTAGGCTAGGGTACCATAGTAGACACAAAGATAGGGTTAGTCATAGAAAATGAACTAGGGGAATAAAAGCAAGGTTAGATAGCAGTAATCTCAGGCTACTAGTACTCTAGTGTCTATAGCCAAAAGTGGCCAGTTACCTCATTGCTAGACTTGTCACAAGAGACATCGAGGGGAGTGTTAAAAGCTAAAGTTAGGTGCATGCTTTACATGATCTCTATCTAACTTTGGATCTCGAGGGGAGTGTTAGAAGCCAAAGTTGTGTGCGTGCTTTACATGTGGGTCATTAGACCTTTACCAAATAGATTGTCTGAAGAGATCTAAAGTTAGATAAAAGCCTACACCTACTTCTGCCAGAGGCTAAAAAAGAGATTATAGAGAGAGTAGAGGGAGTTCAGTGAGATCAATCAATATTTAAAGCTAAGCATAGGGCTCTTGCTAGGCATTATGCTATTAGAGCTAGGGAGAAAGCCGATTTGCTAGACATCATTATTGATACTTTTCTTCTCTTTGATTCTCCTGCTTTGGTTTTGATAAATCTGGGGTTTACACACTTGTTAATCAATATGTGCCAACTTAAAGTAGTAGCTACATACGGGATTGAGAATTTAATGATCTCTCAGTCTAAACTCACTATCATAGCCTATGACAACACTAAGAGGAAAGCTTACGAGACTTTCAAGGTTAAGGTCAAAACAAGGGTTGTTGTTAATGACATGAAATTTACAGTGCTTGATATCCATGCGAATTTCTCCTTACTTTTAGAAAGGTTGTGGTTGTGCAAGTTAAAAGGGGTTTTATCAACATTATGTCAAATGATAAAAATCCCCCACAATAGTGAGATTCTGACAATATAGGTTACGAGGGAGAATCAAGTCGTAATGCTTGAAATAGCCAACTAGCCCTTTAATGAGTTCCACATAGATGGTATCTTTTTAGAAAAAGAAGAGGATGATTCCAAATTGGTAATATGCTTAAAAAGAAGAACTATTTATTAGGTGTCGATTTGGGATGTGATTTAAAAAAGTTAGTTTCTGCTATATAGTCAAAAAGATAAAAAGATGGAAGGGGTTAGGGTACACAGCAAACACTTTAAAGCTAAAAAAGACAAGTTGTCCCATCATTAGAAGAGAGTTTTATTTGGGCTAAAAGGAATATCAATTACTGGGGGGAGTTAAAGCCTACTATCATAAAATATAAAGTTGTGTCTGGGTTTGAGATTTTCAATGACGTGTTTGATTGGGCTATAATTGAAGTCAAGGCCACCTTAGATTTTTGGGATAAAGAGGTTATGACCAATCTAACCAACCTAAAGATCAAACCCAAGGAAGAAATTCTAACTATTACTATGCTTTAAGACAAGGGGAAAAAGAAGAGAGGAAGACAACCTTTTAAAAGAATTTTTTGAAATTTATATGTACCTAAAGTTTTTAATGACGATGTTTTAACTTATTTTATTAATAAGATGAACAATTTTGCTTATTTTTGTGATGTCACATCTAATTACATCATGCATCATGATAATCATGACACACATAACATGTTTGACATTAGTTCAATCAATAATACCTCATTTAATCTCGGTACTAGTGAAAATCCTAAAGAAATTTTAATTGCATCTGACATAACTCTTAAAAAGATGATAAAATTTGAGAGAATACTAAAAAAATATGAAAAAGTCTTTGCCTAGACCTACAAATATATGCCTGGGGTAGATAGGAAGATAGCTAAACATGCCATCTACACATACCTAGAAGCAAAACTAGTGAAATAGAAGCTAAAGAGAATGAAGCTAGAATGGGAGAGAAAATAGAAGAAGAGGTACATAAACAAACCAAAGCCAAGTTCTTGGAAAAAGTATAGTATCCGACCTAGTTAGCTAATATGGTACCTATCACTAAGAAAGATGGTAGAGTCAAGATGCGTATAGGTTATAAGGATCTTAATAAAGCTTGCCTTAAAGATGATTTTCCATTACCATACATTGATGTTCTAGTTGACAATGCAGTAATGTATAATATCTATAACTTTATTGATGGATATACCGATTACAATCAGATTCTAAACAAGATAGCAGATAAGATAAAGACTACTTTTATGACTAAGTGATGAACATTCTACTATAGAGTGATGACTTTTGGGTTAAAGAATATTAGAGCTACCTATCAAAGAAAGGCTACTAAGATCTTGGATGATCTTATTCATAAAGATGTGGAAGTTTATGTAGATGACATGATAGTCAAAGCACTAGAAAAGTTCTTTTAGTGGATCGATATGTATAATCTATATTTGAATCCAAGAAAATTAGCTTTTAAGGTAACTTCAGGTAAACTCTTAGGGCATATAGTAAGCCATAAAGATACTAAGGTAAACCTTGATAAAGTCAAAGCTATTAGAGATATGCTAGTTCCAAAGAAAGAGAAGGAGATAATGGGATTTCTAGGTAGAATACAATACATCAACCAATTTATAGCTAAGCTCACCAACATATATTAGCACATTTTCAAGCTTCTTAGAAAGAACCAAACAATCAAGTGGAATGATGATTGTCAAAAGGCTTTTAATACAGAATACCTAATAAATCCACCAGTTTTACAATTGCTAAGACATAAAAAGCCATTAATTCTTTTTATGTCTATTGAAAAAAGCTCAGTGGGAGCTATGGTAGCACAAAAGGATGAATTCAAAGTTGATTTTGCAATCTACTGCCTGAGTAAGAAGTTTCTTCCTTATAAAGCCAAGTATGTGAAAGTTGAAGGATTTATTTAGCAATAGTATGAGCTTTGAAAAAACTGAGGCATTATTTCCAATCATATATAGTACAGATAGTATCAAAGCATAATTCACTAAGATATCTTCAGACAATGGCATCTTTGGTAGAAAGAATGATTAAGTGGCTTCTTTTGCTCTAAGAGTTTGACATCTAATGTATAACATGAAAGACCATAAAAGGGCATGGATTAGTAGAGTTCCTAGCCAACCATCCACTAAAAGGTGAGTCATTAGAGTTTGAATTCGCAGATGAGAATTTAACCCTAATCATAGTCCAAAGGTGGCATATTACTTTAATGGAGCAGTAAATAGCAAAGGGGTAGGAGTAGGGGTAATTCTGATAATCCCTAAAGGAGAGAAGCTTTTGCTAGCCAAAATGTTGAGGTATAAGGTTAAAAATAACATGGCAAAATATGAAGCTTGTATATATAAGCTCGAAGCATTATTAGCTCTCAGTGAAAAGATAGATGAGGCATTTGGAGACTTATCTTTGGTAATATGTTATACTAATAAGGAATGGACCATTTGAGAAAAGAAATTGATACTTTATGTAAAACCCTTGAGATCCATTAGCAAATAGTTCAAGATGTGTACCTTTCACCATGTTTCCAAAAGAAGAGAATTAGCTAGCAAGTGTATTAGCCACCTTAGTCTCAATGTGAGATATAGAAGGAATAGTTATAAAGCCAGTCCTTATTTCTAGTTTAGAGAGGCCTTGTTATGAGGTAGATCAAATGATGGAAATGGAACAAAGAGGAGGTAAGCCCTAGTTTTATGACATCTAAAACTATTTAGAGAATAGAGCCTTTCTTAAAGAAGCAACAGACAAGGACAAAAAGGTATTGAGAAAGTTGTTAACCCAGTTCATCAGCATAGGTGGGGTCTTATACAAAAGGCAAGTAGGTGGTTTTTAGCTCTATTGTTTGGAAGAGAAAAAAGCAAAGAGGATAATAGAAAATATATATCTATATATATAGGGTTTTATGGCACACACATGAATGGTCTAGAGTTAGCAAGAAAGACCATGCATTAAGGATTCTTTCTGGCTCACTATTGGATTATAATTGCTCAAAGTATGTATAAAAATGCCATAAATGTCAATAGTATGGGGACCTAAGACATATGTCTATATCAAAATTACATAATCTATCATCTTTTTGGCCATTTGCTGCATAAAGGATAGACATAATCAGATAGATACATCTAATAGCTTTAAACTAGCATTATTTTATTGTGGTAGCCATTGGTTATTTCTCTAATGGGTTGAAGTAGAAACTTTTAAGAAATTGAGAGCAAAAGAGATGGCTAAGTTCATAAAGAAGAATTTAATTTATAGATATGGGGTCTCACACCACATAGTTTTAGACAACGGTGTCTAATTTTAGGATTAAAAAAGGCACTATTATAGAAATACAAAATATAGCACCATAAATCCTCTCTTTGTAAACCATAGGCCAATAGGGCTATTGAAGTGGCAAATAAGAATATCAAAAAGATTATAGATAAGATAGTTATAACCTATAGAGATTAGGCTAATAGACTTCTATTTGCTCTTTGGGGTTATAAGACAATTATTTGGGCTTTAACGGGTGCTGCTCCATTTTCCTTAGTGTATGGTGTAGACGTAGTACTTATAGTAGAAATTAAACACTAGTTATTGAGAGTGGTTCTAGAAGTAGAGATTCCTAAAGTAGCTTAGGCTGAGTAAAGGTTCTAATAATTAAACTTGTTAGATGAGAAATGTATAAGGGCTAATTATCATAATCAAGTTTACTAGAAAAAATGGCATGAGATTTTGGCAAAAGCATGAAAAATCACAAGTTGAAGGAAATGGGATTGGTCTTCAAATAGATAAGACTAGGTCAAAGTAATCCAAAGGGAAAGTTCAACCTAAATTAGGAAAGACCATTCATCCGTAAGCAATTATTGCTAATAGACATTGCCATCCTTACAAATTATGATGGAAATGAGTTCAAGGAGTCTATAAACATGGACAAATTAAAAATGTTCTATGGCTAAAGACAAAAAAGAGAAAAATATCCCTGCATGCCAAAAATCAAAAAAATAGTGGCCTTACTAAAAATGGGTGCCCTAATAGGGTGAAAACCTAAAAAAGACATACTATGCAACAATTAGAGGCTGAGAGAAAATAGTCAATCAAGAAAACCCATGAGGGATGATTGACGATAAGAGTTTAAAATGTAATTAATATTTTTCCCTTAATTAAATAGGGATATATGTTGTTATATTAATGTTGTTTCATGATTATCATAAAATGCCAATATGATGCAAGTAGATAGGACCACTTTGATAAGCCCAATTAAGTATCTTATAGACTATAGAAATAGAGATATTGTTATTCAAATTACATTATTTTGTATTCAAGTTTAGAAAAGCAATAAAAGACTGCATTTTCATATCTTCTATCTCTTATTACTACTTTCACCTTGCATCTTTAGCCAACAAGATAGTTTATCTCTAAAAGAGTTGGTCACCTATTCTTTGTATACATTAGAAGTCCAAAAATTACAAACAGCTTTAGGAAGAATGTTTATCTTAGGGACAATGGCTTTCACAAATCATGATATCCAATAGAAAAAGTGATAGATAATTCTCCCCCTCTGAAGGACAATAAATGAGTAACAATGCCTTGGGTCTCACTAAACTGCCTCACATAGTGATAAGGAATGCAAAATGTGACTTTGTGCAAGCCGACTAGAGGAACACAACCTAATGCACCACTCTATTGTATGTACTATAAAAGAATCCATGGGCTTTTGAAATTTATACTATCATCAGTTGTAACACCCAACCAAAGAACCCATTGCTCAACATCTACAAAATGGTGCACGATGGCTCGAGGCATTAAATGCTTTAGACTATAAGAACTAAGAGCATGAGGGGGAAAATCATCTAGCAAGTAAAGCTTTTCCTGTAACTACATCTAAAAAAAGTTGTTAGGAATGAAAACCTGAAAAGACTTCTTAAGCAAAAGTCGAGCTAAGGATAGGGTGAAAAACCTATTGAGGGCAGTTTATCCTGAAATGGTCTATTAGGAATAAAAACTTGAAAGGGCTTTCTAAGCAAAAGGTAGACTAGAGAATAAGGCAAAAACCCATTAAGGGCAGTCTATTCAAAAAAAAAGGGAAAAACCTGAAGTAGAGATGAGCTCTCATGAAAGAAACTGGCTTCACTAGACTGTACTACATTAATCCCATGATAGTTTTAGCAAGGATCAAGGGAAAAGGGTTTGACCTTTAGCCATGTCATTTATCACATTGAATAACTAATAAACTTTAAAATGGCCTTTATAAGTAATAATGAGGTATTTGGCAAAGAAATTAAATAAGTATACAACTATATTAAAAATTGAGATGTCTATATAACCATTAGAATAAACTAGTAGGGAGTTCAAAAAAACTAGTTCTCACTTTAGAACCTATCTAGTTGCTAATAAAGGATGTATCCCTAGTGCATCGACCACCTCATATAGGTAGTAAGGAATATAGATGGGATAGCAAGGCAATGTTTCGGATAAATAAAACACCCTTAGAATCATAGAAAATTCTTTAGCTAAGGGACATATTTCCTAATGAGAGAACTAAAAAACATGAAACTATGAGTCCTAAAAGTTGGTTGCAGCTTTCAAAAAGGATAGATTAAGTTGGACTCGCCAAAAAAATTTCAACCCATTAAAAGGAGCCAAAGTAGAATTTGCATAAGTAAAAGGGAGATCAAGAATTTGGTGGAGTTTTTAAAGAAATCCATCACCCATTGATATAGAAAGTAGAAAAAACCCAAGTGCTATGAGAATCTATGTGTGCATAATTGCATTTATAGGCAAGAAGGCTAAAAATGGCCGTTTACATGATCGAGGCCTGAACGACCATTTTCATTTAAACTAAAAATGCCTATTTTAGTTATAAAAATGGCTATTTCATGCTAGTCAAAACAATCATATTCTTATGATCAAAACGACAATTTTGGAAGGGAAAACGATCATTTCCCCATCATTAAAATGGTTGTTTTGCCTAATTTTTTATAAAAACTTCATTTTTCATTTTTTCATTTCTTTTCTTATAACTACCTCCATCATCCATATATATATATATTTCTATACACATTGCATCATGCCACTCAGGTGCCAATAGAGTTGCCTATATCATTAGCCTATGCTTAAACACATGGTAGTCCCTATTTGGCTCGACTATAAAGAAGCTGAGCATTTTTATTGCCTCTCCACTATTATGCTCATCAAGAGCCACTTCCTCTGTACCTATACATTAAGAGACCTAAGTATCATTGAGCAAGTTGACCAGCTCCTCACTTAAGTTAGACAGCGTGAGTTTTATTCCCAATGATATGCCACTTACCATGAAGTCACCTTAAAGTTCCTGAGCACACTTCAGTATTTTCATGCCCATCCTAGTGACAACACAGTGATCCAATTTGCGGCATAAGGGACACGATATTAGTTATCCCTTCTCTAGTTAATAAAGCTACTTCTTTTATAGATTGACAAGGTTATAGAGATACCAGAGATTCTAAACTAACACTAGGAGTTCCTTGGTTGAGTTGGTATATTTTATCATGCCAGTTAGACTAAGGCTTGATCCATCTAAGACCTAATCTATCACTACCTCCACCGAGTATTAGTGGTTTCCTACCTAGGTGCATTGGTAGTTCTAGTCAGGTGAACTGGATGGAGCTCTATGAACTTTAGGCCATAGAGCATAGCATCTAGTTCAATCCTGCACTGACCATCTTAGAGCACTTTTACCAAGCTAGCATGTCCCCCGATAAAGGCATTGTTGTTGAAAGAGTTATCATAACTCTCCTTATCTGCTTGGGCATCCCAAAGCAATAAGTAAAGCTCTCTAGCAACCATATTGGGTTGGCCGTGATACCTATATCACTATAAGAATCACATAGAATGATTCCCATTCACCAGTTAGATACAAGATACTCATGACAATTGAGCTCGAGGAGCAGGTAAGACACTAGCAAAGAGGCTTAAGAGTAGAGGATGCTAGATTTGTAGTAGATTTGGCTGAGCTACAAGGTAAGGGTTCACCCACTAGTCCACTTACATAGAGGCAGTGGACCAATGAGGTAGGACCATCTTCATTAACACCTTCTGTGACTACATATAAGGATTTGCTACAGGGCATGAAAACCTAAATTATGGAGCAGCTCTAGCTTATACATATAGACCTAGGCACAAGGATCAAGGATACTCGTCGAGAGCTAACTACCATAATGAATTCAATTGAGGTAGATATTTAAACACTTTGGGCCCAAAGATATTCTCTAGCTCCTTAGGATATTTTCATCTTTTTCTTTCTTTTTCTCTTTTATTTGTATCATTTGTACATATTAGTTTAGGACAAAAATTATTGTACTCTAAAAATTTATTATTTATGAAATTATTATGTTTTATTTTTATATCCTCTTTATTACTTTTATTACTTTTAGACATAAGAAAAAGAAAGTAATAATAATAAATATACATATACACACATATAATAAATAACAATGAACACAACAACTAGAAAAGGCATAAAGATGAAAGCAATGTGTAATGAATAAAAAACAATGAGAAGACAAAATAAAAAGACCATAAAGGCATGAAAGTAATTAAAAAGCACTCACACATAACATACATCAAAGTTAACATTGAAATAAAGTGACTAATACATTTCAACTCTATTTCCCTGGGGGTACTCTTCATGCATTTGAATAACTGATTCATAGTGATTGCTTAGTTAAATAGTAGGGGCAAGCAAGCTATAAGCTTTCACAAGCTTACAAGATCACACTGACAACCAACATGTAACATCACTAGGCTCACAAAAGTATTACAATACATAATGTGCAACATCACAAATGCAAAACCAACATAAGCCTATCTACCAGTTGCTCAGTTGTAGAGGGCAAAGAAAGGGACACGTAACCAAAAATTGAGTTAAAACCTAAAAGCTAGAGAAAATTGAGAAATTAATCAAAAAAAAAGTTATCAAGTGCAATTAGATGTAATAGCCCTTACCCTGTATAAAGTACGGTCAAATACAAAGGCTCTCACCCTATCTAAACTAGAACTAGCTCAGATGTAAAGGCTCTCACCCTATCTAAAGTTAGGTTAGTTGCAATGGCTCTCACCCTATCTAAAGCAAAACGAAGCTCAAATACAATGGCTCTCACCCTATCTAATGCAAGCATGTTTGAGTCAAGGTTAAATGTAATGGCTCTCGCCTTATCTGAACTAGAACTAGGTTAAAGGCAATGGCTCTCACCCTGCCTATACCAAAACTAGATTAGATGTAATAGACCTCACCCTATCTAAACCAAAACTAGATCAGATGTACTAGCTCTCACCCTATCTAAACCAAAATTAGATCATGTAATGGTTTTCACCTGTAATGGCTCTTAATCTATCTAAACCAAAACTAGATTAGATGTAATGGCTCTCGCCCTCTCTAAATTAAGGTTAAATGCAATGGCTTTCACCCTGTCTAAACTAAAACAAGATCATATGCAATGTCTCTCACATTGTCTAAATCAAAAATAGATGTAATAGCTTGCCATATCTGTCAAATAAGAAACTCTCGAATGATATAATAAGACAAAGATGATCACCCTAGGAGATATGTGTCTTTTTCCTTTTTTGAACTTTGGGTTACCTATACACTCTATAGTCACCTCCCTAAAGTTGGGGGCAACTGTAGACACTGAGTTTTGGGGCTCTTGTGTTTGGATTGCCTCATAATGAATAAAGACAAAAAAAATCTAATAAAAAAGAATGTTGTCACCAAGTTTAAGATCTTCTTCACACAGCTCAAGAAGAACAATTAACTCTTGGATATGGAATTTAACTCAGGCTAACAAGGTCATAGTACAACCCAAATTGGCTTGAGCCCTTAACCCACCATGGGTGCTAAGAGGGATGCGGGGGGCTAAGCCTCATATGGTATGGAGTCAATTTTTCAAAAAAAAAAAGTCTTAAATTTTGATTTTAAATTTTTACCATTTTGGGACAAAATGGCATCCTTTTGGTGCCCAAAATGACCATTTTAAAGGCCAAGACAACCACTTTCACTTTGCTAAAATGGCCATTTTTTACTCCCAAAATGGTGAAGTTCCAAGTGGTGGAGTCCCATGCGAACTCCAAAATGGGCTGCATAAAATGGTTGTTTCAACTATTTTTAAGAAACGGTTGTTTCACTAGATGAAATGGCCATTTTCACCAAATTCCCACTTTCTCAAGACCAAAACAACCATTTTCTATCTCAAAAATTATGTACATATGTCAAACCCCATATCAGTCTAAAGGGTCAACTTTTCTCCATAAGTGTACACCAAAAACATGAAAAATGCTTTTTAAACACTATTTTCTAATTTTAAAGGTATTTTCCAAAATTGTTTTCTGTTTTCTCTCAAGATTAGTTGAAGATCATTCCTGAAGGCAATTATACATGGTGGGTCAACAAACTCTCTCTTTTCTTCTTTTATTTCTTCTCTTCTTTTTCATCGTCTGCTAGTTAGATGTGATGCCTTTTATTTTATTTTCTTTATTGCCCATTTAATAGTTAAATATGGTAACCTTATTTTATTTAGCTACTCTTCTACCAATTAGATGTGGTACCCTTATTTTATTTATCCACTATTAATATTATGTTCTTTCTTATTTTTGACTTAATTATTATTCTTCTTTTTTTCATCCATTAACCCATTAAATGTGATGATTTAATTTATATGTTATTTAGTTAAATATATATTTTTAGTTCCTTTATTATTTATTTAACTATTTATTTTATGTCCTTTTATTATGTTTCTTTTCATAACATTGATTCCATTGTTTCCTTTATACCATCATTATGCTTTATTATGATGTGAATTATTTGAGATCCAATGGGATTTTATTTAGCCTATCTTTTCCCTTTTATCAAACATCCAGCAAAGTTAACCTTTTATTGTCTTTCTTCTTTTATTTTGATGTTATTTATTTTGTCTAATCTTTATTTTCTTTCTAATTTTATCCTTTTGTTTTTATTATTTTTGTATTATTTTTGGTTAGATTTTATTTTAGGCAATTTTAATGTAATTTTATTTTTATTTAGTTAGAATGTATTTTAGGAAATTTCCTTGTAAATTTTACCTTTTTGGGATAGAATGTATTTTAGGCAATTACCATGTAATTTAATTTTTATTCTGAATATTTCTCTGTATTTTCCATGAATTTTGTAATAGGTAGAAAAAGATTTTTACATGTTATAAAAAAAAATAAATTTCTATTTAATTAATTGGTGTTTTTCTAATAAAATGGATTTTGATTTTTCTTTAATAAAAGTTACCATAATAAAATTCATTTTCTTAAATCAACATGTGAGAACCAAAGTTCTCAAAGTGAATCAATTACTGAGCTTATTGTATGATATTCTTTAATTTCATTTCCTTTGTGTTTGTAAATATGTATGTTTTATTATTTTGTTTATGTGATTGAATGCTTTATTTTTGAATTCTGCTTGAGTAAAAGGATAAAATTATAAATTTAATATGAAATTTCAAATTAACTTAAGGTATAAATAAGAGTAGGATTTTGAACTGCTCTAGTTTTAGTCTTACAATGTATTTCCTAACTCCGATCGAGTGATGACTCTTACCTTTCGATGCCCAACTCATTTTTTGTAAGCTAAATGAATGGGAATGACTTAAGATTCCTCTAATTTCCTTCTCATCTTTTAGGACTTGAGATGTGAGATTTAGGTTATGTCTTTGGTTATTTCAGTTTGATTGGCCTTGAAAAGGAAAGGATGTGAATACGTTAGTTGTTTCTAGACATAGGTTAACGGTATCGACATCAACTGACAAAGTATTACAAGTGGGGATTCATAGCTAATCATGGACCCTATTTTCATTTCATTTCAGACACATGATATGTTTGAACTAGTTTGGTTTAGGCCTTTGATAGTTTTGTTTAGAACTTTGATACTTAAAGGATTTCAGCTTTGGGAATTGTAAAGCCAAATTTTTAATAATTATTTAAATTTTGGGCTTTGTTTTGAAAGCCACAAATTCCATTTTGTCATCATTTGATTAATTAATTATGATAGAGTAACAGTGTATAATAAAGGAAATTAAATGTGAATTATGATTTTTGATACAAAGATTTTCTTATCAGAGCATATGACTAAACGCATGTGAGTTGCATAGGTGAATAAATGTTCATATAATTTAACCAATACCCTAGCAACTGCTAAACACCCTACTTAACTAGTCAACCTTTCCAAACTAGGTCGTCATACTCCTATGGGCTATCACCATTTGTAATTAGGTTCTATATATTTAACATGGCTTAAGTATGTTTTACATAACATTTGGCCAACAAATGACCAAATAGGGTAACTGTCATCTTTTACTTCATGTAACAGAGAATAAAAGCATATTCATCATTCATACATATATTACCAGTCTTACATACATTTATCATGAGGATTTCATGTTTCTTTCTTAGGATTTCTATTAGTATCCATAACCTATATCATTAGCTTTTCAACCATAACATGTATAACCAAAGCAACATACATTATGTACATATTAACTAGCTCATGTGATTCCACTTTGATTACTAAAGACCATAAATATACATACTCATCATAATAACATCAATTATATCCATAATCTTCCAAGCTCATG
>CANXYI011751750.1:0-19610 GCA_948208565.1 Hura crepitans
CCTGTAATGCTTTAAAGATATAACTCAGAGTTTTAAGAGGTCCCACGGGCTGATTCTTACTATCCCATTTAAATATATTGTGAGGTCTACAGGCTAATCCCTGCTATCTGCCAGTTCAGTATTGGGAGGTCTATGGACTGATCCCTACTATTGGGCAATGTAAGTACAGCTACCGAGGTCTAAAATGCTGGCCACTGGACACTATAGATCTTATTATCTAGTGTCTTAAAGTGTCGTATGTCTGTTATGGGCCTAAAATGTATTAAACTTAATCTTGGACTAAATACATGGACCTTAACTTCATAAAAGAACTAGAGATAATTAAATAGGGTGATTGGCATCTTAACTAATGCGTAGCGTAACCATATGGGACTAGATATAAATGTATGTGAATACATAACTAATATGTGTGCTTACATGTGTGGCATACTTTATTTTATCTATTTTGCCATTGAGTTTATACTCAGTGTGTCAGTGTTTTGATGTGTAGGCTATAGATTTGTTAGCTAATCAACTTCAATAGGAGCCAGTGTAGTTGCCCCAGAGTCTTTTGGGTACCTTTTTGTTACTCATTTGGTTTGGTAGATAAGCACTCATGTATAGTAGGTGTAAAATGGGTAATGTATATAAAGTGTATGGAACTGAGTTAGTAATATTAAATGGTTGTATAAACTTGGTTGTTGCTATATATGAAAATGCATGCTTGCATTTATATGTTTATAGGTCTGAGACCCTGTGTCTTGTGTGTTGTTGATTGGTGTTGTTTAGGGGACTAGAAGGGTCTAGGAGTTGAATGTTGGATGGGAATTGTTTATATGTGTTTTTCATGCATGAAATTTTAGGTATTTCACCCGAGTAGCCATTATACTGCCTGATTTTCTGTAAATGGGTAACAGTCATCATATAGTGTTTTAACAGACTTATATAGGATGTAATAAAAGACTATTCAGGTACAAACACTAAAAGGTTAAGCTAGGTCAAAGTTGATCAAAGTTGTATAAGTGTTAAATGAAAGGTCCCTAGGGAAATCCAAGGATCGGTGACCTCATAAGAAGTAGCACTCTTTGCCTCTTTTCTTCAAGAATGGGTAGGGGGTGTTACATTTAATGGTATCAAAGTGGGTTTAGGTAGTCCTAGGCAATAATGCATAAGTGCTTTAGGAATTGCTAAATGTGGATAGTTGTTACACTATTGGTATATGAAGATTGTTGATAAACAATTGATGAAATAACTATGTGAATTTCTTAGAACACAAAGGAAATAGTGGGCAAATGTAGTGGTGTTATGACCTTGTATAACCTTCTCCTTCTTAAATTGAGGTTGTTAGTGTTGCTAACGAAGCCATGAGAGAGCAATAATGGTATAACATAGACAAATAGGCTTAATGGATGGTAGGAATGGGATGGCAGAGGTAACCAAGCAAACAGAGGTAGAGACATTTAAAAAAAGAAAGCATAGTACCCCTACATATCAAATAGTGGTTGTAAGAGGATTATAAGATAAATGAGACTCCTGATAAGAAAGGAAGAGTGAAGACTAGTTAAGTATTGGGAATAAAGAATAGAAACGGGGTAACAAGGAGCTCGTATATTTTTCTAGAATCCTGAATATTAATTGAGAGGCATAGGATACTACAAGGAAGTTAATAAGAAGAAAAAGAAGTTGAAGGAGCTTTAAAAGGTGGAAATAGTGGGGTAGACCTAAAGGTTTCTAATGAGGAATGAATGACTGGTGTATTATACCTAGTGAGGTTAAATGTCTTCAGGACATGGAAAAGGGAAACCAAGTGAGCCACAAATAAGGCAATTTAGTTACCTATAGTCTTGATGTAGGCTAAAGGAGATGTTATCAACTTTTGAAGGATATAAAAAGTTAAGGACCAAAGTATGGGATACACATATCAAGGAACAAAGAAAATATGAGAGTTAAGCAGGAAAATAGGATTAGTGAAGTTAGAGGTGAATAAAAGTGAGATACCAATGGTTAGCAAGATAGAATCATAGGACACATTATAGTAAAATAGTTAGGATAGAATTGAGGATAGGAACTAGCTGTCAAGGTTCTTGAGGATAAGGGTTATTGTTTTTCCTTGATGCATTTATTACCATGCTCGTGCATTGTATTATGCAGCTTAGGTTACATCTTAATATTTGCATATTTGCATTACACATGACATGTTTTTCCATGATGAAAAATCTATGCATGTGTTGTAAAAATCGAGCATGGCATGATAATAGCCCTGGTACAAAAAGGACTTGATAGAGTTAAGGGAAAGAGAAAGAGATAAGGTAATGGTAATATAAAGAGTGTGATAATAAGCCTATGAGTAGAAAAAGAGGATAGAGGCTAGTGTGGATATGAATAGGTAAGTGCAGGAAAGGTTAGAAATATTAAGGTAAGAAACCTACATGGATATAGCGAGAATGAAATGGGGAAAGGTATGTTAATAGTTTGTACTAGATATAGATAGAAATCCTACCACTTTGAAAACTTAAGAGGGGAAGTGGACCAAAAGGTTAGTGAATATGAAATATTTATAAGAAAGATGGATTAGAGAAACTATTAGGTATCTAAAAGGAACCCAAAGATTAAGATGCCTTGAGACCTTTTAAGGGATGAAAGTGTGGTTAAATAATTAATTAAAAGAAGGACAGGGGAAGAGTGTGATGGCTTACATTAAAAATAAGCAAAGAAGTCATCCTGGGTGAAGTATGATAAGGTGAACCAGAGATGATGTTGGTAAACATGGAGAAGGAAGGCATAATCTAAAACCCAAATGAGAAAGATCACTGAAGGAAAGTTAAATAGGGATATTACTTTGTAATGTCAAGATGATATTAAAGATCAATATTCAATAACGAGATAGTGTGAACAGTATGGATGAGATAAAGGATATTGAAATAAGGTGAGTATTTAAGAACACTTCTGTAGTGTTCTAACCAAGAACAAAGTGGGGAAACAAGAAAGGTAGTGAGAGTACACTACTTGGCATTCTCAAATACTAGAAAGGGTAACAGAATCGAATGTAATAGTATTAAAAGCATGTTGGGGGAGCTCCACCCACATCGATAGTAATTCGAAAAAGGGAAATTTGCCTAATAAAGAATAAAGGTGCTCCTGTAGAAGATCATATACCGATGGATGTGAAGGTCTAAACCTAATAACAAGAGAGAAGAATAGAAATATAGTAATGGAATGTGGAAGTACCTAACCATATGACTATAGAAAATTTTGAGGATGAAATTTCTTAAGAGGGGAGGAATTGTAATGCCCGAAAAATCACCGTTTTGTGAAAAATACACATTAGCCTAATTCAGTGATGTTTAGGGCATTAAAGGGTCACTTGGTAGCTAAAAGGGGTTTTGGTCAATAGAACTTTGACCAACTAGAAAGTGATGAAAAATAGTGAATTCAAAATTTTAATAGTACCAATAAATCATTTCGGGCTAAGAACTAAAGAATAGTGACCTTAATTGGGGTTGTGCTGGGACAGTTCCGGGAAGTCCCTGGACAGACTTGAAAATATCATACCCTGAAGGTCAAAAATTCCAATGAGTCTATTGGAGAAGGAATTTTAATATTCTAAGGTCATTTGATTTTTTTTAGAATTTTTGAATTATGTGGGTGAATAGTAAACCTAACACCTGGAGGAGTTTTGAGTTGAAATTTTGTGGGAACCTTAATGGATATAATTGAGGATTTTTGGAGCTAGAATCATGATTTTTGGAGGTCTAGAGAAATTATTTAGAATTTTCAAGTTTTAAAACAAAATAGAATTAATTTAGGCCGTCTGATCAACAAGTGGTGCTATTGTGGCCATACACCTTGCTAATGTATGTAAGTGTACATGTGTGTATATATATGGAATAAAAGAAAGCCATCCTCCTCCCAAAACCAAAAATGGCCGATGCCATTCTCCATGGAATCCCTCTCCCATTTTTGCTTTTTTCTCTCTCCTCTCACCCTAAAATCCCATAAAATTTATATGGATCCTAACCTCCATGACTCTTGAAAGCTACTCCAATTGACAAAAATAGAAAAGGATGCCTAGAAACGAAAATATGAGCACTTGATGAATAGTGCACTTTTGGTGGGATAGTGATTTCTTTCAAGCTTTATCATTTTCTTAAAGAGTATTTAAGGTGTAGATGTCATCTATGAAGAGAGATTTTAGTTTAGAGCTATGTGTAATTTTCTAGGAATTTTTAAAGGAGGAACTTCGACATGATTGGGAGCCCACTGTAAGTGAATTTAATTGAAATGTACTTTGTATGTTTGAGAAATGTAGGATTAAAGCTATGGGTTTGTGTATGGAGTTTTAGTTGTATAAGTGTATATGTTGATGTGAAGATGATATGTATTCTAAGATGTGTAATTAGAGGATATAAGATGATATGGATATGAATTGGATGTGAAAAGTATGTGTAGGTATGTGAAACATGTATGACTAAGTGTATGTCATGGTATGTCTATAAATGTATGGCATAAATGCATGGGAGGTTAAGATGGCAACATGATGTGTTAACAAAGGAGTGATATGTAATGTGTAGATGATTGAATGGTTAGATGTAAAAAGGTGACAAGGTATGATGTAGAGATGAGAGATGTAGGATTGACATATCAGGACATGGCATATGATAGGTAGGATGTAAAATGTTAGGTGAAAGTTTAAGAAGTTAATCGGGATGTATTATTTAAGAATTTAGGTTGGAAATGATGGCTAGGTATGTTGAGATAAACTTAATATAGGGTGGTGTAGAATACTTTAAGGTATAATGGTTTGAGGTGAATGAAAAATGCATTTGACTAGTGGGAGGAA
Organism: Hura crepitans; assembly: GCA_948208565.1. Taxonomy (NCBI): domain Eukaryota; kingdom Viridiplantae; phylum Streptophyta; class Magnoliopsida; order Malpighiales; family Euphorbiaceae; genus Hura; species Hura crepitans. Next base: position 4,820 of record CANXYI011751750.1, read on the forward strand.
ATTATCGAATGAATAATAACCTTTACACAAAAAGGATCTGTAATTGTCTACAAAAATAAAAATGACTCGTAACTATCTAAAAATATAATTAGATGAGATAAGCTAATAATTATGTCCCATTAACCTGAACATAATTTAAATAAATAATTGGTGGAGAAGACAAATGATTTGTGGGTTTGATTTAGCAATAGAATTGGAAATAAAACTCCAACATTATTAAAAGTGCTGAAGGAATAAATTATATGATGAGGTAAGAAACTGTTAGTACATAAATAATGAATGGGTAGAAATTTAAAGAACCAACAAATGGCCTATAGAATCTAGGTATAAAATGGAGAGTATAGTTAACAGAGTACTAGGGATATATGCGTAGTATAATTATTATAAAGAATTCCATAAAGACATATTGAGTAAATTATCAGACAATGCTGGGAATAAAATATCATTATAATTAAAATAATAACAAGGGTAAATTACTAAACCGGGGAACTAAGCCATCGTCATGTAATGAAAGGAAGAGGTAATATAAATCCAAAGGGTAAAAAATTTTGTGATAAATAACCGTAAGGCAAAACAAGCATATTCTGGCAGGAGAAAACAATTAGCGTAAAATATAAGATGAGATAAAAGAAAGATGAACAATATTAATCCAAGGAATGAAACTTGAGTTTAGGATATAGCAACATAATGAAACTGGAGGGACATTGGGTGGAACTTAAATGATGAATGAAGCAAGTTGACCAATGAAGATAATACGTTTTGTTATGGATATTCCAGATAATGAAATTGATGGTTGTGAAAATAGATAAAATGGAATGTGGGGTACTGGTTGAGTATACACCAGATAGGTTGAACAGTCAACTAGGGATTAGCAACTGCTAGAGGCTGAGTCTAAATTGATTTTAGCCTATGTATGGTGGGTGCAGCCATTGAGTATGGATTTAATCCTGCAAGCTCTAGGTATTGGAAGGTCTATAGACTAATCCTTACTAGCCATTTGTGGATATTGGGAGGTCTTATAGGGCTAATCCCTACTATCTACTAGATATATTGCTTGTGTTGATATCTATCTTAAGATTTTGGGAGGTCCCATAAGGCTGATCCCTGCTATCCCCTTTACAGATATTGGGAGGTCTACAAACTGATCCTTGCTATCTGCCTTTCTGATATTGGTAGGTTCTTAGGCACTGATCCCTACTATCGGGTGAAGGGTGTGTAAAAACATCGAGGTTCAAAATGTGGGCCACTGTACAGCTTGGTATTTGTCTAATTCTTGGACCAGTTAGGTATAGGTACCGATGCTCAAAATAGGGGCTACTGCACATCGTGTTTCTTATTATCCAGTGGTTAGGAGTTCTTCTAAAAACATAATTGGAAAATGGAATAATTAAAGCAGCTAAGTGGATTTAATAATACTAATAAATGAACTAATATATCAATTATCATAATTGAGATAGCATGTGAGCAAATGCAATAAGAACAAGAAATAAGCTATAAGAAGAGACTTAATAAACCTAGATAATCTAAGTAGGAACATAAAAGGAAGTAAAAGACTGATGGAATTATGTTGGGGAATGTAAGGGTACAGATGGAAGTAAATTATAAAAAGAGAATAAAATGTATGTCCTTTTTAAACAAACCTCGAAAGAAATACCTAATTAAAGTAAAGCAAATAGTAACCTCCACATATAAGATGAAAAAGGTTTATTTGGTTAGACTGATCAAGTAATAGATGAGAATGGGCCAATAACTTAGCTAAATTAGGTAACCTAAGTGTTGGAAAAGTTAAAGGCATAGAGGTATACTAATGTGAATCAATAGTAATCACATATAAGAATAGCTTTAAAAATCTAGAGTAATGGTCCAGATGATGTAAAATAAGCAAATTAATAAATAATCTCAAACCACTACATTAAGAGGAAGTAGAAATGATAGGAAATCTTAATAGGAAGATTTAAGATAATAAGTAGATGACCTTAGGAAGTGATTGTGTGTATGACTGTATTTACGAGACAATGTATGTTTTGTTAAATTCACCACTGAGTGTATACTTAGCGTATTGAGTGTCTGATGTGTAAGAGATATATTTGGATGGTATGATGATGACAACTAGCAATAAAGATGAAGACTATCTAGGTATGATGTTATCTTATTAAATTGTGATGCTTTAGTAGAAAAGAGCACTTATGCATGTTATTATGGGTAGTTAAGTGATATGTTGTCTAGATAGATAGTGTGTTGACCTATAGTTGTATATAATGAGCTCCTAGCTATAGTAACAGCCTAGGCTGATATTTGGTAGTAAGATTAGGCATGTGAGTTCATATGCCTAAGAGGTTCACCATAGGTCACTGAATCCCTTAAACAAAACTTTTAGATTGAAAGGCATTAACCTGAGTAGAAGTTAAATGAAAGGCCCCTAGGGAAACCCAAGGATGGGGACCTCATGGGAAGTTGCACTCTTTGCCTATTTTCTTCAAGAATGGGCAAGAGGTATTACATCCACCTCCTCTACTAGCTCCAGTACCTTCACCACCCATAGCTCTTATGTAAAAGACACCATTAGTGAGAATTAAAAAGATGGGAGCTATGGATTTTCTAGGCATGAAAGAGGATGATAGATCAAGAGCAGAGTACTGGTTAGAGAGGACTTTTAGGATTTTGGAACAACTAGAATGCTCAAAAGAAGAAAGACTAAAGTGTATAACTTCCCTCCTGCAGGAAAAAGCATACCATTAGTAGGATACTATTAGAAGGAAAAAGCCAATGACAGAGCTCACATGGAAATTTTTCTTGGTAGAATTCAGAAAGAGATATATCCCTCAGTTCTATAAGGATAAGAGGAGATAGGAATTTTCAAATTTGAAACAAGGTAGGAGGACAGTGGCTAAAAATGAGAAAGATTTTACTCAATTGATTAGATATGTAGATGAGTTTATTCCTAATAAAGAGGAAAAGTTCAAGAGATTTATGAAGGGATTGAATATTGAGTTAAGAATGCAGATAGCAAACCCTAGGGTAATAGACTTTACTATATTAGTGGCATCCACCTATGACATAGAGGAAATGGTACAAGAAAAAAGCAATTTCTTCCAGAGAAAGAGATAGTTTACTATGAGGAAATCTAGGGTAGCCCTATGTGATATTAAGAGAAGGAGAGAGACACTATCTCAATCCTAGTTTATACATCAGGCATCGAGATAGGTATAATCTCAGAGATCTAGGCAAGCTTCCACAGTCAGACCTTGATTGCCACCTAGAGCTATTAGTACTCCTGATCCTTCAGGTAACAGGAATAAACCCCTGACTTATAATACATGAAACAAAAAGCATTGGGGCAGTGTAGATCTTATAGAAGAGGAAAGTGCTTTATTTGTGGTGCTAGAGACCACTACTAGAGAGAGTGTCCTTAGAGGTAGCCTAAGGGTGCTCACACTTAGGCATCCAATAGTTGTATCTCAAAACAAGGGTTAGAGACAAAGTAGAGGGGATTAATCTAGTCTTAGTCAGGGGACCAGATCAAAAGCCCATGCCTCAACTAGACAATATGTTGTTAAAGCCAGAGAGGAGCAATAATACCATATGTCATAACTGATACTTTTTATATATTTAATGTATATCTTGTGGCTTTGGTAGACCTAGGATCCACACGTTCATATGTATGCACCACATTGGTACATGATAGAGGACTAAAATCTAAGCATGTGAATATGCATATACAAGTCAATAATCTTGTACGATAGAATATGCATGTGAATAAACTATATAGATAATGTCCTTTAGGGATCTATGATTGTTTATTTCCTGTGGATTTAATTGAATTGCCCTTTCATGAGTTTGATGTAATTCTAGGAATGGACTAGTTGTTAGAGCATCGAGCTATACTTTTTTGTAAAAATAAGAAGCTGACCCTTCAGACTATAGAGGGATAGATAGTGATAGTTATGGGCGAGAGAAACTTTGTGAATAATCTCATCTCAGCTAGGAAACTTATCTAAAAAGGTTACGAAGCTTATTTAGCCTATGCTATTAACACTGATGCTTCCACCCTAATACTTAAATAGATTCTTATAGTGTCTAAGTTTCCTAAAGTGTTTCTTGATGAGCTGCTAGGTTTAGATCCATAGCAAGAGCTTGATTTTGAAATGAAGGTGTATCCTAGTACAACTCCTATTTCTATTACTCCTTACCAAATGGCACCTATTGAGCTGAAATAATTGAATGTGCGATTGTAAGAACTATTATATAAGGGTTTTATTAGACCCAGTGTCTCACCTTATGGAGCACCTATGTTATTTGTAAAGAATAAAGATGGCTCGCTTTAGTTGTGTATTGATTACAGATAGCTGAACAAGGTGACAATAAAGAACAAATATCCTTTGCTTAGAATAGATGTCCTCTTCGATCAGTTAAGAGGCATGAGTGTATTTTCCAAGATCTACTTGTGATATGGATACCATCAGCTAAGAGTCAAGGAAATTGATATTCCTAAGACTACATTTAGAACCAGATATGGGTACTATAAGTTCTTGGTAATGCCCTTTAGTCTCACAAATGCCCCAATAGCCTTCATGTACTTAATGAAAAGAGTATTTCAACCTCATCTAGATCAATTTGTAGTAGTATTCATTAATGATATTCTGGTATACTCTAAGACTAGGGTGGAATATGAACAACATCTTAGGGTTGTGTTACAGACTCTGAGGGAGAGACAGTTGTATGCCAAGTTGAGTAAATGTATTTTTGGCTGACTAAAGTAGCTTTTTTGGGATATATAGTGTTAGTAGAAGGCATCACAGTAGACCTCAGCAAGGTTAGAGCAGTGTTAGAGTGAGAACCTCTAAGGAATGTGATAAAGATATGGAGTTTCTAGGATTAGCTAGGTATTATAGGAGGTTTGTGAAGGAATTTTCTTTGATTTCAACCCCTTTAACAATATTGATTAGAAAGAATGTGAAAATTTAATGGGATGACACATGTTAGGCTAGTTTTGAAAAGTTGAAAAAGATGCTTATAGAAGCTCCTCTCCTCATTTAGCTAAATAGGGTAAGGACTTTATAGTGTATAATGATGCCTCACTTAATGGCTTAGGTTGTATGCTGATGTAAGAAGGAAAGGTAGTAGCCTATGCTTTAAGATAATTAAAGCCACATTAGTAAAATTATCCTACTCATGACTTGGGGCTAGCTGCTATAATTTTTGCTTCGAAAATTCAGAGGCACCATATATATAATGAGAAATGTTACATTTACACTGATCACAAGAGTCTGAAATACCTTCTCACTCAGAAGGAATTGAACTTGAGGTAGAGAAGATGGCTAGAGCTGATTAAGGACTATGACTGCTTAATATATTGCCATCTAAGAAAAGCTAATGAGGTAGTAGATGCTTTAAGTAGGAAATTCATAGTGACTTTGAGATCTATGAATGCTAAATTGCAGTACACTAAGGAGAATGATGTATTAGCTGAGTTATAGATAAAACTAGATTTTAGACAACAGATAAAGGAAGCCTAAGGTAGAGATAAGTCATTGATGCAAATGGTAAGTAGAGTTCAAGAGGGGAAGGCACCAAGATTTGATTTAAGAGAGAATGGATGTTTATATTATCAAGGCTAGTTATGTGTACCTAGTATAGATGACCTGAGGTTATAGATATTGAAAGAGGCTCATAATGCTCTTTACTCTATGCACCCTAGTAGTACCAAGATGTATTTGGATTTAAAGCCTCAGTATTGGTGGTCAAGTGTAAAGAGAGATGTGGCAAAGTATGTTGTTAACTATCTGACATGACAACAAGTAAAGGCTAAGCATCAGGTTCCTTCTGGATTACTGCATCCTATAGCAATACCAAAATGAAAGTGGGAAAAAGTGACAATGGATTTTATAATAGGATTGCCTATGACAAGAGGCAAATTTGGCTATGTGTGGGTGATTATTGATAGACTGACCAAGATAGCTCACTTCATCCCTATTAGGATGGATTACTCACTGAAAAAGTTGGCTAAACTATGCATTGATGAGATTGTTAGACTTCATGGTGTACCTATGGCAATCATTTCTGATAGAGATCCTCGATTCCCTTTAAGGTTTTAAAAGAAGTTGCATAAAGCCTTAGGCATTAGATTGACCTATAGTATAACCTTCGACTAGAGAGGGTGATATAAATGCTTAAGGATATGTTATGCAGATGTATCATTGAATTTAAAGGTAGCTAGGATCAGTACTTGTCTTTAGCTGAGTTTTCCTATAACAATAGCTATCAGACTAGTTTGGCCATGGCCCTATATAAAGCATTGTATGGCAAGAAGTGTAGAAGTCCGTTGCGTTAGAGTGAGATTAAGGAACACAAGATAATAGAGATTAATTTGATTAGAGATGCAGAGGAAAAGGTTAAGGTGATTAGAGAGAGACTGAAAGCTATAGTTGATAGGTAGAAATCCTATGCTAATATGAAAAAAAGGGATATTAAGTATGATGTTGGTGAAGAAGTGTTTTTAAAGGTGTCAACATGGAAAAGGGTCCTTAGATTTTGGAAAAAGGGGAAGCTGAGGCCCAGATTCTTTAGACCAATAAGATCATAAAAAGAGTGGTACCTCTAGCATATAGGCTAGCTTTGCCATCTGAGTGATCATAGATTTATGGTGTGTTTTAAATCTCAATGTTGTAGTGATATAGATCAAATCCCTCCCATATAGTCTCAATAATAGATGTGGAAATAGAGTTAGACTGGAGCTATAAAGAAGAACCAATGCTAATACTAGCTAGAGAAGTGAAGCAGTTGATGAATAAAGCCATTCCTTTGGTTAAAGTCCTCTGGAGACATTACAATAAAGAAGAAGCTACTTGGGAGCCTGAAGAACAGATGATGGCTCAGTATCCACACCTTTTCACTTCATGTAATTTCAAGGATCAAATTTCTTAAAAGGGGATAAGTTGTACTGCTCATAAGCTAAGGCTTTATGAATAGTACCACTGAGGCTGAAAAGTGTTCTCAGAGTGCCTGGTCACCTTTATGAGGCTCGAGATAGGGGTATTGGTCATGAAACTTTAAAGGGCAATAAAATTATGAAATTGACTTAAAGTAAAGATTTAGCAAAACAAATAAATTATTTTAGGCAGTAATCTAATGCGTCATAGGCTTAGATGGAGTCAGGTCAGGAATAACCATAGATATGCTCAGACAGGCCTAAAAATGCCACACCCTAAAGGTTAAAAATTTCCCTGAGTCCATTGCTAAAAGAATTTTTGAATTTTGAGGTCATTTGCAAAATTTTTAAATTTTAAGGTTTTACATGTAAATTGAGGTAGTTGATTAACTATGTTGTCGATGGAATTTAGCTGTGAAATTTTATTAAGGAATTTTTAAAACAAATGTAATAATTTTTGGTGTTTCGATCGATTTTTTAAAATTCCCTAAAGTTTTTGATAAAATCGAGCTTTTTTGAGTTGTTCAGGTGGCATGTGGGCCCACCCATGCCACCTTAGCTAGTATAAAAAGCCCAAGGTGACACCTAAGTGGCCATTTGGCCACACCTACTCACCCTTCCTTCTTTCTCCTTCCTTTCTCCCCTTTACTATCTAACTCTAACTTTAGCTTCTCTCTACTATTTTTATAGCTTTAAGCAATCTTTTCCCTTTTATATTGTCACATAAATCCCTTAATTATGTTAAAAAGAGATTTGTAAAGGTGTTGGAAGCCATAAATGCCCCTAGAGTGCAAGAAAATTCAAGGAAGCTAAGGTGTGCATCAAAGGGTGGTAAAAGAGTAACTTCCTGTGTGTAAGTAATTCCACCCTTTTTAATTTATTTCCTAGGGGATTTGAATATTATAAGAGCACCTATGTGATTAGAATTTAATTTGGATGTGTGTGTGAACTTTGGTTAATTTTTGAAAGAGTATTGGCGTGAATAAAAGCTTAAGGAAAAAGAGAAGAATTGGTGAGTTCTTTGAAGCTTAAACTATGGAATTCAACTTTTTGGATTGGGAGGTAAGTGAATTTAAGGCATTTGAACCATGATTGATGGATGTTGTATGTATTAGGCTAGAAAACCTTGTATGGAAATGGTGTAATTATAGATAATGTGTGTGAATTGGTGTTTTAGTTTGTGTATAAGGCATGATTAGAAGGATGTATTGAAGAAAGGAATACATGGAAAGGTGATTTCCCTACTTACCTGAGAGGTGTGTGTGGTGTTCATGGCTTGCTAAAGTAGTTTTGGCATGATTTTTAAGGTATATGGCATAGAAGATGCTTGAATTTTAAGTCTAAGTGGTGTGAATTGTATGTTTTAATGAGTATTTCCTTTTGGCTAAGAGCTTAGTTGGTAAGTATGCTAAGTAGAAGGCATAAGTATATAGCATATGGTATGGTACAAGATTTGTCATTGATGGCATGTAAAGTGTAGGTAAAGAGATAGATCAATCAAGCTTTTGTGTCTGTGTATGTGTAATGTGGTCGAGGCATGACTATTTGTGTGTGTTAGCTTAGTTTGCATGCTAAAAGCATAATGTGTGTTTAATCATGCTTGTGTGATGTCTAAGTGTGTATAAGTGTGCTTGAATATGATTGAAAGCATGTGTAAGGCAAATTAAGGCTTATGGTTGAGAGCATTACAAGGTAAATTAGCATGAAAATGTGGTATGGCCTAGCTAGCACTTGTGTGTGCAATGGTATGACATTTGTGTCATGAATGTGGCATTATGAATATGTCATGATTTAGGTTGATATGTACGCTTAGTATGGCATGAAATGGATAACTTGTGAGACACTTTTAAAGGATGGAAAAAGGGTTGAAAAGTAAACTTAAAATTGGCTTAAAATGGCATGAAAAATGACTATGAAAATAGACTTATTTTAGGTAAGAAATTATACCTTAAAGTGACTTAACATATGATGTTTATGTACCTTGGCATGTAAGCCTTTTGTATGGTAAATTCATATCCTTAATTGAGGTTGGCTTTAGGCTTATAGAAATGCATGATCATTAGTGTAGTTGGCACTAAAAAGGGATTTAAAATAAACCTAAAATAGCCATTGCAATTAGGAAAAATGACCTATAATTGTCCCGCAAAAACCTAACTTTGGAACTATGATTAAAATAACAGTTTAACATGTGAATAATACAGCTAAAATAATGGGTTGGACTAGATTTAATATGTTTTAATTTATCTTTTAAAAAATGTGTGAAAAAATGATAGAAAATTTTACTTGTAATTACTCGAAAGGGCTAAAAATGACTTGTAACCATCCATGTCTTGACTATTTGATAAAAATTTTAACTATCTATTTTCCCACTTATAATATTATAAAAAGATTATCAGTAAAGAAATGAACTTAAAATGAAGTTAGATGGCCCATTAGTTAGACACCCCCTGGATGAGTTGATCGGTTAACTTAGGGATTAGTAGACTAAGCCAGTACATCGACTAGATTATCTATTTATCGGACTAGGTCTGTGTAGCATTTGAGGTTCATAATTAAGCCATTACACTAGTTTGTAAGGCCAACACTCTTTATTGTTGATTGTATATCAGACTATGCCGGTGCATCGGTAAAGGTCCCTAGAGGGGCCACTGCAGTAATGTGTTGCACTGACCTGGAGGAAATATTTGACATTGATCAGTGCACTTGGTAGGTCTATAGACTGATCCCTATATATAGTTACTCAGTATTTTTGCCTCTTGGGATGTTCCTATGAACTGATCCCTATAGGCTATATCAGGCCAGTGCAACGATCAGGGTCTAAAATATGGGCTTGTGCTCATTTTTTAATTCCCTCTTAGTCTTGTATCTATAACTGTCGTGTCATCTATCTAGTCAGACCTATGAAATAGACTTAAAATAGTGGGAAATATGAATTAAAATTAATTTATGATAGTTTCTGACAGTAAATTTTAATAAATACATTATAGTGGCATTTTGGCAATTTTGAAGAAAATATGACATATCATCTGAATGACATCAATCATCTTGCATGTTACTCACACACTACACCTAAACCATTATTTATGCTTGTATATGTGTGTTAATGAATGTTTTAAATGGTTAACATTCACTACTTAGTTTTATACTCAGCGTACCTATGTTATGGTGCACAGGTAACAAAGATAAGGAAGCTAACCTCAGTGATTGTGTAGTGTAGCCATACAAGTGTTGACAGGTACATAAAGTTGTTTTTTCCTTTTTTTAGTAGAGGCACTCATGTAAATCATGTAAGTTTGGGTTAGCAAGCTTAAAAGCTGCTATGTCTATATTTTTAACCTAAATGTGATGTATATAAGCAAGCGTGGTATTTGTTTGGGTTATGTGTGGTTTGATAATTGTGGGCTTGAGGCCCTGTATGTTGATTCTAATGTGTGTTGATGTTGACTACGGGACCAGAAGGGTCCAAATAGAGCTTTATGGATTATTTGCTTATAGAAGTGTTTTTAATAGGTGAAAAAAAATTTTTTACGTCACCCAAGTTGCTATTATGCTACTTAATTTTCTATGACTTAGAAAGTGTCTATAAATGAGTTTTTTTTAGTCTATTAGACCATGTATGAATATGATTAAAGATTAGACTGGACATCTAAGCAATATCTAAAATAGTTCTAATACAATCTATAAGTGTTAAAGAGTTTTCTACTATTAGCAATCCTAGGATAAGTGACCTATCGAGAAGTGCATCGCTTGTTAGGTTTCTTCAAGAATTCGGTAGGGGGTCTCACAATGTTGGCTTAGGATATAATATGTTACTTTTGAGCTACCTTAATGTGATCATGAATATTGAGCAATATTATAACAGTGTAGAGAAATGGAATGTTATAATAGGTAAGTTATGTTGCTTATATTTTTAACTATGATAAAACAAAATAAACACAAGATTTTAAAAGGATTAAATATAACTAGATGTATGATACCATGAGGGTACTTGAATGATTTCCAAGTTATGATGTATTCATATGTAATGATAAGAAGGCTTATTATGATGAACACTGAGATATGGTATGAGAAGTAATATGATCTTGGATGTAAGGCATATGGATACTTAAAAGCATGAAAGATGCTTATTATGAACAAATGATCAAAAAGTAGTATACTTTTACCTTAAGGTCATATGTTTACCATATAAAGAATAAAATATTAGTTAAAAACACTCAAGATGGTGAAACATCAAACAAATATGGTGATTGGCCTATATGATTAGGCAACTAAGATTGGATTGGTTGATATGTTAACTAGGGACAGATTAGCAACTACTAGGGTAGCACAGTGCCTTTAGGTTAGTGTAGTAGCCATATAGGTCTCAAAAGGCCATTACACATACATAGGTTGATGTAGTAGTTATATAGGTTTGATTGGGTCACTACACATATATTCAGATATTAAATCATGATTAAGCTAGTACAAGAGCCGGATGGGTCCAAAGAGGACATTGTACATGCTTAGGCTGATGCAATAGCTATATAGGTTTAGAAGAGCCACTATATATACCTAGGCTGGTATAATAACTATATAAGTCCTTAGGGGCCACTATACACATATACAATCTATGTGGCTAGAGAGTCCTATTATCTAGTTTCTAGTAGTTGTCTTCTAAATATGGGCAAATAAACTAAGTAATTGGAATTAAAATTCTTAAAAGGAATAATATTAAAACTCATGAACCTGGACATGATGTTTGCAAAAATAGGATTATTATTTTGATTGATAATACATATGTGTTTGAGTATGATGGTTTATGTTGTGATACCATATATATAATGCATAATGTTAATAGACATGAGACATTAGGTAAATGATGTTTTATATGCATATTTTGTGATTATGATCAAAATGAGGCATAATGAGATTTTTTGTATGTTTATGCTATTCATATGTCATAAATGCATGATTAAAAAAATGTATAATATTGTAAGAATACATCAATACATGTGACATATATTGTGACACCCATTACTCGATCTGGTCGATGGCCAATCATTAAGCTTGACTAAAGAGTGCACATAAATTGAGGTAATTTGAACTTTATCATACTTATACTTGTTTCAAACTGTTTTTATAAAAAAGATTTCAAAAATCTTTTGAAACCGAGTTACGTATTAAAAATTTGAGAATCCTCGTGCCAAAATTTTGGCAGCATAACGGCTGTACCAGGTGCTATCCCAAATTTTTGAATAGTAACCTGCACAATAAAAACAAACTGCTTATCTTTCACACATATCCATAGCTTCATGTGATCCTCTGATTACTACAACAACACAAATTAACATAATCAGTATATCTCAACCTCAGGAATAGATATCATACATCATAACACAAATTTTTACCAATTTTTTATCTTTATCCAAAAGAACAAAGTTTATTATAGTTGAGGCCTATTCCCCTCAAATTTAAAACATTGAGTGCAACCTATAAATCACATAACTACTTCACATATACATATCATTACCAAAAGAAATGTCTACTCTTGATAAGCTTGATGTCTTGAAGCTCGATATCAAAATGTCTTCTTACTTACACATCACAAACAAATAACATGCTAAGTGAATTGGTTAGTGGTGTAGTCGAAACAACTTGGGCTTAAGCCATTATCCACATGTAATTTATATACAATTAATGATCATGAGAATGGACAACCAATATCTTTCATGATATACATAATAATTATAACATGCAATAATGTGATTATAAAGCATTCATTATGCTTACATATCCACACCTACACAAATAGCATGCATACAACCAACAATAAAGCATTTATCACAACAACTCGACATCATTACATACTTTATAATAAAATTTCCATTGTCATTGATATTATACATAATATAGATTAAAATCCATATTTGCTTTATATACTTGGGCCCAATTTGGATAACCATAAAATCTATGGATAATAGGATCAATGTTATCCAATGGCCACATTTTTTACTTGGTGGCTACTACACTAGTCTAGAAAACATATACCATACCCATCCAGGCTTACATGGCTATACCTATAGGTAAATATGTAGTGGCCCTATGGAACCATACAACAGATGCACCCACATAGATCTAAAGATCATAGTAAAAATCCATGTGTAAGACATATAGTGAATCTTTGGATAAAATAGTCTAGGAATAGATGTACCTTAGCAGATGCTATATCCCTTAGCTGACTGGCCAAACTATCTATTTCTAGGTTGTTGCATCACATGGGCCAAAACTAATATATTTTAGTTTCACCATCTTAAATTAAGCTTAAATAACTTTTAACTTCCTTATTTTAGGCATTGAGTGACTAAAATCATATTATTACATAAAAAATGTCATTTTAGTGATTATGCACACTTGAACACACATTTTAGTCACATTCATGCCACATGCACTTTAAAACTACCATTTCTATCTCATTTAATGCTTGTCAATACAAAATTGCTATTTTAACATTCATTTTATTGCATAAGATCATCCAAGTTACATTATATCCATATGTCTATCAGTATATGCATTATGGCATACTTAGTGTTTTAATGCCTCATATAGGCTCATTACATGTGTAAAACATATTATGGCCCTAAATATCATCTCTATATGATTTTAATCATGTTTATTACAAAACACACTGAGTATGACATGTATGTGCACTATTTCAACATTTTAATGATTTGCATGCACATACATTTCAAAGATATCATTCAGCCATGCATACTAATCCTAGAGAAATTAAATTAGTAATCAATAATATTTACACGGCCATGATCACATTTTCCATTTACACAAAATCATGCACCAAACTCAAAATAGAAGTTTACATGGCTAAATAGGCCATTCAATTATCAAGCCTCACATTCTTTAATTCACTACTTTTTCATCAAAATACATGCTAATTAAGTGCATTATTGCATATTTATACATATCTCTAAAATCGACACAACGATCATCATTATGGACATAATTACACCTATATGTAACTTTACATGTCATTATGTAACATCATCTCAAAATCATATCAAATTCTCATATCTACCCATCACTTGGCATATTGCATAACTAATTTGTGCTTTAAAAACACACCAATAAATGTTAGCCTTATCATCTATTTCGGCTAACACTCACATATCATGGCAATAACCTTTATCCAAAACTCATAAATCATTTATAATGCATTCAATATACCATAACTCATGCTTATCTATAATTTACATGTTATATAATTTAAATATTGCCATTAATTCCATAAATAAAGCATTTAATGCATATTTACACATTTATGCCTATTATGTCAATTAATGTACACACTTAAATTTGATCAAATTTCTTTGATTACACATATCGAGGATGTCATAATGTAACTAGAGGCATGTTTATGCCTTTGACTTCCCCTTGTCTTGGGTTTTATCAAAAGTCCCATAATGTAATATAAAAAAAGTCTTGTAACAATCATAATAAATCAATTGAAGCTCAATAACAATATCTAAAATAGTAGAAATGCACTTGGGCACCCATTAGAGATGAGAAAAATACTAGCTTTTGGAAAAACTCACTTTCACAAAAAATGATTACAATTCAAAACTATGACATCCTTTCATTTTTTTTCTCCGAATTTCTTGCTTCCCTTACGTCTTATTGGTCATTGACGCACCCAAAATCATTTTTATTAAGTCAAATAAAGTTTAAAATGAAAGAAGATAATAAAAAATGGAAGGGGAAAGGAGAAGAGGTAGAAGCCATTGGCTTCTTTTAGTGGAGATAGAAAGGAGAAAATGAAAAAGTTGACCAATTTTTAAGTTGTTTGACCATATATATATATATATATATATA
>CANXYI011751762.1:0-11741 GCA_948208565.1 Hura crepitans
ATGTGCAAAAAAATATAAAACATCTAAATGCACATTCTCATAAAGATCATAGGTTCAGAAAAATTCACTTCAATATTGTTTCCTTTTTCCTTTAATGATGCCTTGTAGAGATTAACTAGATATTTTAGAGTGTAACATAACAACTAGGTATTTTAGAGTGCAACATAACCTTTTGTTCGACATCTATAGCAAAAATTGTCATTATTTTGAGGTCTTTTTTTTTAATTTCCTTCATTTTTGGCCCATTTATTCTTAGCACTTTTATTTTTGGGATGTTGATGAGAATTAGTACTAGTTGAAGATTTTTTCTTACCATAACCCCTTTTACCACGACCTCCCTTGTGACCTTGAGAAAATGTTGCATTCACTTCATGGAATTAGGATGAGCCAATTGGGTGAGTGTAACGCCCGTAAGCTAAGGTTTTATGAACAGTACTTTCTGGGCCCGAGGGATGTTCCCTGCAGTGCGGGATAACGTTTCGAGTCCAATGACTAGCATATTGGTTATAAAACTTTGATGGGCCTGAAAGTGGGTAAAATGAATGAATTTAAAAATTTAGCAGAACCAATAAATCATTTTGGATCAAGAATTAGGGTATACGAAGATAAAATGAGGTTACAGACCCAAAAATATCATACCCTGAATCTCAAAAATTGCAATGAGTATGGTGGAAAAGGAATTATAATTTTCTGAGATCGTTTAATATTTTTTCGAAATATTTTATTCTGGCGGGTGAATAGTATCAAAAAGTCCACTGTTGAATTTTGATTTAAAATTTCATGTGGGCCTTAGTGACACTGAGCGAGGATTTTTAAACTGGAATGAATATTTTTGGAGATCCAGAGAATATTTTATGAATTTTCGAATATTAAAATGGCATAGAGTGAATAGTAACCCTAGCTCCCGAAGGAGTTTCGGGCTGAAATTTTGCAGGACCCTTAATGAATTTAATCAAGGATTTTTGGGACTAGAATTATAATTTTTGGAGGTCTATGGAAATTATTTGGAATTTTCAAATTTTAAAACAAAATTGGATTAATTTGGGCCGTCTAATCGACACATGACGTGATCGTGGCCATCCACCTTGATTATACACTTAATGTGACATGTGTGTGCATGGATGGAATGGAAAGAAAGCCACCACCTCCCTTCTCCCACAAAAGCCGACGCCATGGCCATTCTCCCTCTATTCCATTTTTGAAGCATTTCTCTCTCCTCCCACCATAAAATCCCACAAGTATTATATGGTTCTGAACCTCCATGACATCTTAAACACATTCCAAGTGACAGAATGGGAAAAAGATGTCCAAAAAGTGAGTTTTGAGCACTTGATGAATAGTATCAATTTCATGTGTAAGTGGTTCTTTTTAAGGTTTCATATTTTTCTTAGATAGTATTTGAGGTGTAGATGTCATCCATGGAAAGAGATTTCAATTTGGAGTTATGTATAATTTTGTAGGAATTTTTGAAAGTTGGAACCATTATGGAAGCTTTGAAAATGGTGGTTCAAGGTGGAGGAAGTTGGATTCAAGGGTTCTGGAGTAACTTCGACATGACAGGGAGCCTGCTGTAAGTGAATTTAACTGAAACATGCTTTGTATGTTAGGAAAATGTACAATTGAAGCATGTGTATGTGTATGGAAGTTGGAATTTCATGTGTATGTATGGTGGTATGTATGTTGAATGCATGCTAGAAGGTATAATTTGAGGATATAGGATGGTAGGGATATGAATTAGATGTGAAATGAATGTGTAAGCATGTGATACATACATGACTAGGTGTATGTCATGTATGTTACGGTATAATAATGGATGTATGGCATGAATACATGTGATGTAGAATGGAAAGATGGTGTATGTTATGTGAGTGATATGGAATGCATGACAGGTTGTATGGTTATGTGACAAGAGGGAATAAAGGATGATATTAGAATGATGTATGTAAGATGGGTATACGAGTAAATGGCATATAATATGTAAAATGAGGAATGTTAGATGAAGGAATACGAAATTTAATTAAGATAGGTTGTAAAAGATGTTAAGCTTTAATATGGTGAACAAACATGTTTGGATAAGTAAAATATTGGATGATGGAGATTATTCGAAGATATAATAGGTTAGAGACGAAAGAAAGATGAAATAGAATAAGAGGTGGGTAAAGAAAAATGATCAAATGAATAGTAGATTAAGTAGAAAAGACCTATAACTGTCTAGAATTTACGATGAGCCATTACTGTCCGAAAAATACGACCAGAAGAAATAAATTTTTAGTTTGAACATACGTAGAATAAATATATGGTGACCTATAAAGGCAATTAGTTAAGTCCAGCTAAACCAAAAAGGGTCAAAGAGCTGATAAATTATTGAAGAGAGCTGAATGAATTAATTTTAAGATCAGATAAGAAATTATTAAAGCACAAAAACTATATGAATAAAGTTTAAGGAAATTAATACATGGACATTTTGTGTACTGTGGACCATAAATAGAGGTTGTAATTAGCAAAGACCCAAAAGACGTGTGTGGTGAAATCCTTATGAAGGATTTCATAAAGTTAAATTGAGCAAATTAATAGACAGTGCAGAGAATAAATATTAGTATCAAAATAGTAGTAATGAGAGTTAGTTACTAAACTTGAGAACTAAATTATTGTAATATAATGCAAGTAAGATGAGACATAAAAGCCATTGTGTATAATTTTGGGAAAAATGGAAGTGCGGTAAAATGGACATAACCTAGCAGTAAAGATAAGCTAGAGCTATGGGCTAAATGGGATAAAAGACTATCAATTGACAGTAAGGAAGGGAATAAAACCTGAGTTAGAGACATGGTAATGTAATGAGACTGGAAAGGTATTAAATGACATTGATTAATAAATAAAGTAAGCTAATTAAGCAAGGATATGAATTAATATGGAATATACTGAATGTGAAAGATAATGAAAAGGGAATCGTGGGATTGATGGTTACTTATACACTGGATAGGTTGATCAGTCAACTAGAGATTAGTAGCTACTAGAGGCTGAGTTTGTATGGATTTTAGCCTCTGTATGGCAGATGCAGCTACTGAGTATTGATTTGAGCCTGCATGCTCTGTGTATTGGGAGGCCTACAGCTAATCTCTGCTACCCACTTATGGATATTGAGAGGTCCCACAAGGCTGAACCCTGCTATCCCCTTTCAGTATTAGGAGGTTCTTCAGAACTAATCCTTGCTATCGAGTGAAGGGTGTGTACAGACACCGAGGTCCATAATATGGGCCACTGTACAACTTTGTCTTTTATTTGGTTCTCAGACTGGGTTGGTGCAGCAGCTGAGGTCCAAAATGGGGGCCATTGCACATTGTGATTCCCGTTATCCAGTGGTTGGGAGTTCTTCCTGAACCGTGGGGTTAAAATTGGAAAAGTTAAAGAACTTGAACAAACTTAAAGAATATTAAGAAGGAACTAAAAGACTATTGTTAGGATTGAGATAACTTGTGAGTAAACACCTTCAGAACAAAGGATGAGCCATAAAGAGAGAAATGGAATAAGTTATGAGAGAAATGACCTAAAATGAATGAAGTAAATGGTAACTTATATATGTATACATAATGGTTAAAGTTGAGTGAGGGATATTGATCAGGGAATAGTAAGAATGGAGGGTGAACTATATAAGTCATGTAACTTGGGTATGGTAGGGCATAGTTAGTGATGAAAGAATGTGGGTATGGTTGGTTAGCTAAATGGTACGAAAAATGATGAATAAGAGTGAAATGGCATTTGTAACTTTAAGTGAAGTGTCTAGTTGAGGTAATGTAATTCAAGTAATGAATAGTCATTATAAGCTTTAGCAAAGAGACTGACTTAATAAGTAACAAGTATTGGTAATTGACTATGCGCGCTTGCATGTGATAGTAGTACATGGTATGTTTGGTTAAATTCACCATTGAATGCATACTCAGCGTATCAGATGTCCGATGTGCAAGTGGTAGATTGGGAAAAATACGATACAAACGATCAGTAGTGCAGTCGACGACTATCCAAGTATGATATTATTTACTTAGATTATGTGGTTTGGTAATTAAAGGCACTCGTGCATGTTGTTGTGGGTAATTGAGCGTTATGATACTTGGTTAGCCAGCACAGTAACCTATAACGATGAGAAACGAGTTCTTCATTGTAATAGCAACCTAGGCTGATATTTGACTGTAAAATCAGGCATGTGAGGGTAAAATGCCTGGTAAGTTGACCTCAAACCACCAGAACTATTTAATGAAATTTCTAGACTTAATAAGAAAAATCCAAGTAAAAGTTAAATGAAAAACCCCTGAGGAAATCCAAGGATATATAATCTCACGGGAAGTAGCACACTTCGCCTATTTCTTCAGGAATAGGCAGGGGGTGTTACAGTGAGATTAATGGTTTTTCATCAAGAACTCATTATTTTGTTAAGCCACAAGTAAACAAGAAATTAGTTCAGAATCCACGCTCTCGATATTGCTACTATAAGAGTACATTCGAGGCATGAAAAGTAGAAAATGTTTTTTCTAACACATCTTCATCTGTAATTTTCTCTCCACATAATTTTAATTGAGAGCTAATTTTAAATAGAGCTAAATTATATTGACTTACAATTTTAAAATCTTGCAACTATAAATGTATCCAATCATATCGAGCTTTAGGAAGAATCATCGTTCTTTGGTGTTTGTATCTCTCTTTTAAACTATTCTAAATGACTAATGAGTCTTTAACAGTGAGTTATTCAGTTTTCAATTGTTCATGTAAGTGATGCCAAAGTATTATTTCTTTTGTGGTCCTGCATGGATGCTTCATTTTCTTATTTTATAGAATTTCTAAGATTAATGACATTCAAATGGATCTCAACATCATGAACACGTAATAAATAATTATTTCCAAAAATATCAGGGTAACGAATCCAATTTATGAAATTCGACATTGCAACACTATATTTAAAAATAAAAATAACGAATTAGATATATTACTAGACAAAAAAATCTCATACACTTGCTACAATATATTGTTTTTTTCGAGAATAAAATCATGGGAATTTAAACTATAAAACAAAATCATATAATGTATGAATAAATACATGCATATATAATTTCAATTTAATTAATATTAATGTTAATCAGAAAACAAAACGTTGTTGGAGCATTGATTTCAACAAAAGCAATCTATTGAGAATGTAAGTAAAGTCATGCACAATATAATGAGCCATGCATAACAATTAAACACAATCAATATAAACTGCGTGGGCCGTGAACAATAAACTACTATCATTCCTTTTAACATTTGCATGATATACGGCAAAAAAAAAAAAAAAGCAGTATGTTCATGTATACTGTGATGTAAACATGGTATATCATATTATGGTATATACAGATCATGATGATTTATGCATTATTTTCTTATTATCTTTTAATTCTTGGGAATTAAGAAAATTTCAAGTTGGATTGTAATAAACAACTAGCTTACTAATAGAATGAGGCTTTCATGCTACTAATGTGTTATCATTAAAATAGATAAGAGGAAAAAATATATAATAAATATTGATTATTTTCTTTATTGTTATATATTTTGAATAATACAGAGTAAGTATATATAGACAAAAAGAAATTATATCAATACTTTGAATATAATAAAAAAATTAAATAGATTGAATCTATCTACAAATAACCTTCCATTTATATTATATCATAATATGCTAAAATTTCTCGTTCTTCCTTTAACGCCGTGCATTGGATAATTGAAATAACTATACAAGAAAAACTATAAATTACCTACTCAATTATGATACAATTTTCAATTAAAAATATATAAATTAAAAAATAGTAAATAATTAGCATTTCAAACTGTTTTGATTTTAATAAGTTAAGAACTCTACTAATAAAATCATTAAAATTAACCTTTTTTCTGTTTTTTTATTAGATTTTATGATTTTTAAAAAGTTATATTAGCACACATTAAATTAAAATTATTCAAAAAAAATATTAAGCAATCTTTCTCATTTATTCTGATTGTTATTGAATTTTTAATATTATATTTTAATTTTTTTAAAATATGTTATATTTTGTCAAGTTTTAAATAGTTATTTTTGTATACATGAAAGTTAAAAAATTAACAACCTCAATAAAATATCATGTGCTCATGATATTATTTGTATTGTGTATTAAACAATTCAAAATTTATGTGCATTAAAATGATTAATTTAAATACTCAACACAATAAATAGAAATTTGAAAACTCAAAATATATAAAAAAAATGAAAAATTCAATAAAAAAAACTCACAATTTATAGATAAAAAAAGTTTAATTTTTTTTAAATAATTTTAGCTCAATATGATAAAATTACGTATTAACAACTCATAAAATATGAAAAAATTTAAAAAAGAGAGAAAATCATTAATTTTAATTATTTTTCTAAAGAAATTATCTCATTGTTAAGATCAGAATAAAAATATTTAATGTTTTTTTAATAATTTTAGCTCAATATTAAAAGTGCTTATTAACAACTCATAAAATATAATAAAAGATTAAAAAAAGAAACAGTTAGTTTTAATGGTTATTCTAACGGAATTCTCTAATTATTTAAATCAGAATAATTTGAAGTTTAATTGTTCAATTTTTTTAGATTAAATGTTTAATTGGAAAATACATTATAATTAACAGGGTGATTTATAGTTTTTCAATAATTATAAAGCAATTGAGTTGGAAGAGAGAAATTAAATGGATTATAGACAACATTTTATAAGAATATTTAAAACTTTTTACATATATAAAAATATTTTTCTGTCACTCGGATCAATTTTTTTTTTAATTTTTTCAATTAAATATCAAAAAATCAATTTATGACTTAACATACCTTTTGAGTTGAGGATACATATTATCATGTTGCACATCAAAATATACAACGATACTCCATTAACGCTACTTAAAAATGTACTTTTTTATTACTTCTATTGTCATATTATTTGTATTCAAATATATTTTTTTTCTAAATGAATGAAAAATTCTTAATCTCTATATATAAAAAAAAAGAAAAAAGAAATTGATGCAGCCCTAAAATTATTTTTTAATTTTTTAAATAAAAAAAAGGTTCATCGATTGGACATTGGTACTTATAAGTCATCTTGAAAACATGAAACTATATATAATAAGAAGGGTTTATCATTGTACAAAACCTTTAAAAAATCCGAAAGAAAAATAAAAAAGAAAAGGTCCCTCATCTTGATATATAAAAATCTTTTCAAAGCCAACAATAATGCGAGGCCATAGGGGGTTGTCCCTCCTTCTCCTTTTTTTCTTCTTCTTCTTATTATTATTATTGTTGTTGTATATATTAAAAATATATTTCCTTTTACAAAGTATACACCAAATAAGTATGATAGTATATTAGTGATTATATAAAAAATTAAAGTTAATTTCTTTTGAAGAAGGAAATTTAATTTAATTTGTAAATAATAATCTATATGGGTAAAAGATATATATAAAGCGACAAAAATCGGAATTCAGAATGGGAATTGTTCATTCCCATTTCTAATGCTTTGGCTGGAGAATAATGATCCCATTTCACGTAAACTCTCGACATTTATGGGAATCAATTCTATTTCTACTCTAGAATTTTGAATCCACTCTTTCTACCTCCCCATCTTAACCAAGGATCTGTGAATTGGGGGCTAATGATTACTGACCTGTGATTGGTGATTGGCAGCTGATGATCAATAAGGGGGACTTATGACTAGTCACCTGTGATTGAGCCACTAAAGACCAATGAGTGATCTGCGATGGGCAATCAACTACTACTGACCAAGGATTTGCAACTTCACTATTTAAAACAAATGGCTGATGACTGTCTGATTATTAGATAATTGATTATCAAAGCCTGCAATTTATTATTGTTATTATTATTATTGTAAAATTCAATATCAATTCCCATTCCAAAGCTTTTACAATCCAAACGGCAATAAAAATATGATAAATTTTAAATTTAATATTTTTATTTTATTAAAAATTTATCTAATAGGTTTTTATTTGTCTATATATATTTATTTTATATCATTCAAAAACACACAATAAATAATAAAAGAATCCATATTTCTCACTTTATTCTGTATATTTATTATTAAATTTATTTATTTACAATTCATTATCAGCGTGATTAAACTTCTACGAAAATTATTGAAAGCTAATAATTTGTTACAATCCGCCTTAATAAAAATATTTACTTTAGAAAAATTAAATGGTAAGTAAATCTAAAATTTATAATTTATTTTAATGAATTTTTTTCTTCTCAAATATATAAATGTTATCAAAATTTTTACTTTAATTTTATAAAAGAAAAATTATTTAAATTTATTTATTTCAGTTATCTATTTTATATATTAACTAAAGAAAGATTATAAAAATTTATTAATCTCTTTTTTTAAAAAAAAATGCTAAGTTTTTAAGTGACTCATTATAATATATTTTTATTGTGATATTTTATTTATTAACATTAACTTTGATATTATGGTACTTATGCATTGTTATTGAGATAAATAATATTATTTGAAAAAATTAAAATAATTTCTCAAAAAAATTAAAATAATTTAATGGATCAACAACGGATTATTTGTTCAAATATTTTTAAAAACATTTTTGTTTCAATGGGCAACGTATTTCCAAGAATGAAAATAAAATTCAACAAAAGTCATGATTTGCGACGAAAATTCCATCGCAAATCTTAAAAAGAAATTTAAAACACGACAGATTTCATTAATTTTGTTTAAATTTATTCATCGCAATATTTAAGTATTTTTATAGTGTGTAAGGTAGATATAATATAATTTGATTTTATTAAATTATAGCGGTATTTTTTTAGCATTTTTATTATTTTGAACAAATATTATATGTTAATTTATTGCTATATTATATATTGATACTTGTATTTGCATATATTTTTGGACCTATTAAATATATTTATTTTATATAAAATAATTTATTGTTAATATGTATAATGCGTATTATTTTTTGATATTGTGCAAAATTAATTTGAAAGTTCTAAAAGAGTTATAATGTTATTATTAGAATACAAATTATTATCAATATATTCAAAAAAGTTTATTGATTTCAAAGATATACATGATTATAAATAAATATTAGCTTGGAACTGAAATGAGATGTACTTATATATAATAATTTATATCAGATAAATAGTATAATTTTAAAGATTTTAAATTTATTCTAATATAAATAGAAGTTTGATTAAGATAGTAATAATAGTAATAAATTTGAAGTCTACATATTATTACTAATATTAATAAACCTGAAGTTTATTGAATGGCAACAATATTAGTAGACCTGAAATTTATTGAATGACAACAGTATTAGTAGATCTAAATGTTCATAAATCAGAAGTATACTTATTGACTCAAGTTCTGTACGTAAACCAAAAGTTTATTTTTTGACTCAAATTTTCTACGTAAACTAGAAATTTTCTTATTGGCACAAATTTATACATAAACCTAAAGTTTACATATTAAAATACAATTAATTATATAATATTGACCAATTTGACAATTCCGGATGAATTATAATGCATTCCTTCTTGAGGATCTATGTGCATAAAAATCAAATGATTCTTTAGTTTAAGAAATTCTTATAGTGCTATTTATTCTCAAGAAATATTAAAATGTTACTAGCTAATAAAATAGATTAAATTCCATTCTTTTTAGAATGCATAAAATTAATAATATGGGTCAACTAACCACTATGTGAACCATTCAAATTTTATATGATTTGATAGATGCAGCTGTAAAATGGTCGCATGTGTATTTACTATAAACTCACAATTTGTAGTTTGTGAGACTGTTCAATTAAGTGGATAAATTTTAAATTGTGTTCAAGATAGTTTTTCTTGATAATGCCAATGATATTATGTTACAGATTTCAAATAGTTGTTTGATGTTTAAAAGCCTATTATACATATTTATATTCAAAATTCTAGTAAAATTATTAAATGCCTCTAACTAATTACTAAATAGTTTTTTTGAAAACAAACTCTCATTTTCTTATGGGACCATGCATTATGCCATTAAAATTCTCCCTTATTATAATTGTTATTTGTTTAGAGATTACAATTTTGATTGAAAATTTTACAAATATTAGGAGAAAAGATAATAAATTGAAAATTGAACAACAAATATATTATCACAAACTAAAAATTCAAAATATCCTTATATTTGAACCGAAAGTTTCATATTATGAACCAAAACTTCAAAGACTAATTGATTATGATACCAAATGTATTTATTGATATATAGAGATTTACTAAATCTCATATATAACAGCTGTAAAATGCTTCAATTTAGAGAAATGTCCGAGTAAAATAATATGTTATGCAGATTATTCGATTCTAAAAAAATAAATCCTTGAAAAAGATAAAGATTGTCATATTATAGAGGCGAGATACTCTTGAGGGGACCCATGATGTAACTAAATCTTAAAATTCCACAAACGATTTAGGTACTTGAAATTATTGAAAAAATCTCAATATGTTATGTCATTGAAAGGAATTGAAAAAATATAATTGTCGATGACAGTTTTGCATATATTAATGATTATATTTTCAGCAAAATAAGGATCTTTAAACTAAATTTGTTGAAAAATATAGACTAAATTGAAAAGATGTTATTCATGTCGAATTGCGGTTCATCCTAATATATGAATATTTTGGACATGTAGTCCAAATACTCAAGTATGGATACTTATTGGGTATATATTAATATATAGTCTATTTACATGCCTCATTTGATAATAAATTTATGTAAAAATTTCTAAAAGATTTATAATGCTTGAAGCATGTCAAATTATCAAATGTTTATTTGGTATGATTTAAACTTGGTCTATATGATATAAACCATAATTTTTGATAATTCAAATATTATTAAAACTCTTGAAGAGTTAAAAGTTATTCATTATTTAATAAAAAACTTTGATGAATTATATATTTTTTAAATTAAAATATATCTTGGCTTAGAGATCGAGCACTTATCTGTTGATCAAATTCTTTAATAAGTGAATAAGAATTTTTACATGTCAACTGAATACTTAAATGATTATATTGGTTATGTAGTATTATAGTTGCTATTAATGCGATTTGATCCATACATAAGGTAATCATAAAGTTATTTTATTTTATTTGGTCTATTCCTTAAAATGAATAAAAGTATATGATTACAACTAATCAATAATATTTTTAAGAACATAATAGTTTCTATTTCGTAAAATTAATAATAATCTCATCACTAGAAGTAGAAGATGATAATAATTTGATCACCAGAAGTGAAAGATGACAAGATTGGTGAAACTATTTAAGAATTATAATACTAATTAAATTCTATAAAATCTCTAACTAAAGAAATGAAATAACATGGAGATGAAATTGTATATGTATGTGAAGATATAATCACATCATACAATTTTACAAGATAAATCTTAGTTGTATATTCTTTGACCAATTCATTAATATTTATAATGCATGTTTTAAAAATATATCCAAAAGATACGCATTTAATGTCCGAAAGATATACGAATACAAATCTATAAGATATGTAATTTACATATCCAGATGATATGTGACTTATTTGTTGAAAAATGATTTTGATAGTATTTGTTAAGATTTTTCATATATGATCTCAAATATGTAAATTATTATTATCATCAGGGAGAAAAATACATGTTGTACTCTTTTTCCCTTAACC
>CANXYI011751786.1:0-10175 GCA_948208565.1 Hura crepitans
TTAAAATAAAATTACATTTGAAATATCATAAAATACAATCTAAATAAATAAAATGAACAATGATAAAGAGAATAAGCAGAAGAAAATAAAGAGCAAAAATAAAAATAATAGTAATAAAAAAAGGAATAAAAATAAAGGAAATGGTAAAGGGCTACTTCACCGGTGCTTAATGAGATAGTAGAAGGAAAAGATAATTAGGTCCTAATAAATCAAACAATATGCATATTTGCCTTTAGAAAAGATCTCAAAAAGATTGAAAAATTATGCAGAAAATCTTTAGAAATTAAAAAACTAGTGTTTGGAAAGCTTTTTTTGAATTTTTAGTGAACGTATATTGAGAAAAAAGTCCTTTCTTTTAGAAAATCCACTTTTAGTATTTATACACAAATCCTAAGGCAAAAAATAGCCATTTTAGAGGTAACAATGGTCGTTTTTGCCAAAACGGCCATTTTGAGGGTAAAACGGTCATTTCCCCCTTTGTAACGGTCATTTTAGTGAAAAAAACCATTTTGGCAGGTAAAACGGCTATTTTCCATGGAGAAACGACCATTTTTCAAAACTTTGAATTTTTTTTCATACCATAGGAGATTTTACCCCCCGTACTCACCTTGGCATTAGTGTTAGGTATTGAGCTCGAGCTAATAAACGCTTGTCTTTCTCACATTTCGAGTTATACCACAAGATTTTTCAAGTCAAGCAAAAGACTTAAAGGAAAAATTTTTATAGAAAACTTTGAGATCTTTAAACGAAATGTTGATATCCCTATTTATTTGGATTTTTTATCCTTTCATCATCATTTGGCAATCCAAACATAAGAGCTCTAAAAACCCAGTGTCTACACACATATAATGCATGGAAAATATGATGTGTGCATAATGTATAATGTTAAATGTTTATGTGAATAGGAATTATGATGATGAAAACATGTGAGGGATGCTTGGAGCCTTATATGGCACTATGGCTGAAATGGCCATGTGATGTTGTATGTGTGTGTGTTAACTTTCATATGCATGTATACAGCATAAATGTGTGGTATGCATGGAATATGGCCATAAATCAAATGTAATTAACCATATGGATATAAGAAATTATGAATGAAAAGATGAATGGTCTTATGGAGGGATGAAAAGCATAATGGCTGAATGGCCTATATGTGTGTGTGCATGTGTGTGATATGGCATAAAATGCATGTAAATGATGAACTGCATATGTGAACGATTATTTGGTCATATGCATGGGAGATATTTTATGTAATGTTATATACGTAAAATGTATGATTCTTGATATGGTTTACAAAATATTTAAGTATGTTTATGCTTTATAAGGAGCATGAAGTACTATGCATGGTTAAGTCTATGATCTTGATCGTAAGGAATGAGATGGTTCGAATGACATTAAAGAAATGTATATAATAGCCTACCATTAGTGGGGTGGTTGAATAGTCTATAATATGAAATTGATATTTTGATACATGCTATGTGTGTTACTATCTATGTTTGTTTATGTGCATAGAAATAAATAATAAAGTGAATTATGTTTAATGGATTAGCCGTATGACAACATAATTATCTATAATGTGTTTAAGACAAATTATGTGCATTTATGACATAAAAGAGATGTAATGTGCTAATGCATTATTTATCAACTTAAATGTATGATATGGTGCACCTGTGATGTGGTATGGGTTTTATATGGCCTATTGCCTTATTAATGTGCCTATAGCATGTTCATGATATATATGACATGTATTAAAAGCTTTTGTAACATGTGTATGATGTATTTATCAATATAGTGATTGTGTGTATGAGCTTTTAAGTTGTGTGCCTATATTATGGCAAATCAATGTCATGGAAATATGTAATACATTTATTATGAAAGCATAATGATATAAAGCATTCATTAGCATATGCATGTAAAGACTTTATATATGGCATATTTATGTGGTGTGGCATGCCATAATAATGTAATAAGTTTATAATCATGCTTTTTCTCAATTTAGTCATTAGTTGGCTAAACCAATGTAATTAAAAGCAATATTAAGCATTATTAATATTGTGAAACTAAAAGTAAATGGTTAATAGCCCATGTAAGTAAATAACCTAGTTAGATAGGTTGGCCGATCAGCTAGGAGTCATAGCAATTGCTCGGGTACTTCGATACCTTCGTAGCCTTTGGGTTGTGATACGTGAACATCAAGTTATTTTATTTCTAACCTTTGAGTCTGATACTTGTTGATGATTTGACTTTGCATTTTGACCTTTGAGTCTAATACGTGATGACCTACGGGTCTATATTTTTTTGACCTTTTGCTCTGATATGTGTGGGGCTTAGGTGGTCCACTAATACTCTATTATTTATAGTGTTATTGTTTCTTGAGTATGCGCTTTAATAAATGGATTGTAATGATTAATGAACATGTTTGCATGACATATGGCATGATTTAATGATGAATGATTTTTATGATATGGTATATAAATGTCTTATGCCATGTTTGTGCATTTATGCATATTATGATTAATGTTGTATAATATGTGAGTTTTGAATGATTATATTTCATATAATACTGTATGATGTTTATCAACATTTTAAGCAAGTTATATCAATTAGACAACTAAGCTATTGCTTAGCACATCGTCTATTTTTGCGATGTGTAGGTAAGGTGACAATTTGAGCAGAAGCCTCGGATCGTCAAGTTTCTAAAAGACAAAGATTCTTTTGGTATATTTTGATATAAATTTTATGATGTATAATTATATTGCACTCATATGGATATATTTTTAAGGAATGGGGCCTAAATTAGATAGATTGTAACTTTTGGATTTTTGAAGGTTTGTAAACATTTTAAAGTTAATATTAATGTCTATTGATTACATGTTGATAAAATTGTTACATGCTTTGTGATATTGTGATACTAAAGGTATTAGGTGATAAGAAGGATCACAGGAGTTGAAAATGATGTGAAAAAGTTTATAGAAGTGTTCTTGATTTTATAAGTTACTGTTAATATTTGGAATAGTATCCTGGTATAGCCATTATGCTGCCAAATTTTTGACACAAGGATTTCCAAATATAGAAAGTAACTAGTTTTTGAAAATTTTTTTGTAAAGCCATATTTTTATAAGATAAATATTTTGTTAAAAATGTTTTAATCATATTCTACAATGGGATAACATGCTGAGAGTTTGGATAGCATAGAGATGACTGGCTAGCATTCAAACTGAGTAAGAGGTGTCACATGTAGGTTATAGATAGATCCAATTTTGGCATCAGCCTTAAGTCAGTAGTGCAGTCGAACCACTTCTAGCTATATACTTTTATAGACCTTTTGTGTGATGTAACTATAGTTATTGGCACTCATATCTATGTATGTAAGGTGTGGGTCTAGTATAGCGATCTATATGTATATAGCTTATTAAAGCACTTGTACATGTAAACTTAAATGACAAATACCAATAGTGTATGATTAATATATGATGTTTGCTTGATCCAATGTGATATTGAGATTATAATACTTATGTGACTGAGTTGAAACTAATGATGTTGTGTGCGCTATTGATGGATGATGCTGGAGGCTTAGAAGGATCCAGATGATTGAGTTGGAGTTTGTGACTATTATAAAAGTATTATTTTCACAAGTTTATTTCAAGACATGTCACTGGGCAATCATTATGTTGCCAAATTTTCATCAAAATGTAATAGTAGAGTCTTTAACACTTACATTCATAATACTAGTTTTAAAGCTACACATGGGCCCCAAATGCTCATGATGTAAGCATACATTAAGGTAATAAGAAAGTAAAGGTGTAAATGGGTTAACATGCCACATCTTATTCGAACTGTCAATAATTTGGGTAAGAGGTGTTACAATGTGTCATCTTTCATTCAGATCTAGCTACTGAGTCGGGTGAGGGGTGTCACATTAAGTGGTATTAGAGCTTGATTTAGGCAATCCATATGAGTGCTATAGGGTTTATGTATATACACATACATCACACAACACTACACTGCTTAAGGCTAATAAATGTTTCTTGATATAGATTAAAGATGAACGACCAAAGATCACCTACTAGTGTGAAGGTAGAGAGTCATTCCCCTACTATTATATAAGAACTAGTAAGTTTAGTAGCACTTACCGCTAGTGATGTAGCATAACCAAAACCAGCACAACCTGCATAATTAGCACCAGTGCAATAGGCTTTAATACAATAAAAGGTCGACATATTTAGATAGATTGTAGCAGCTATTAGTCCTCCTTCACCACGAGTACCATAGTAGCCACCAGTGCCATAGGCCTTCTAAAAAACTTACTTAGAGTGTGTTAAAAAGATAAGGGTGATCGATTTTTTAGCCATATAAAGAGATGATTCAGCAATAGTAGAGTACTGGCTCGAAAGAATTGAGAGAATATTAAAGTAGTTGAGGTGTACACTATAAGAGAACTTGATCTATGCCATGTCCTTAATATAAAAAAAGGTTCCGTTGGTGAGAGATAGTCCTAAAGAGGAAACCAGCAATAGAGGTCTCCTGGGAGTTCTTTATTTAAGAATTCAAGAAGAGGTATATTATAAAAGGCTACCCAAAGAAGAAAAGGTAGTAGTTTTTAGATTTCAAGTAAAAAGGTAGGCCAATACCAGAGTATAAGAAAGAGTTTGCGAGGCTCAGTAAATATGAAGTAACTATTACACCTACAGAGGAGGAAAGATGCAGGAGGTTTGAGAAGGGCCTCGACATAGGCATTAGACTCTAGGTAGTAGTAAACAAGATCTAGGAACTTTCTGCACTAGTTGTTGCTATATATATTATGGAATACATATTTAAAGAGAGGCAGGAGAAGAAGAAGAGGTCCTTTATAGTAGGCTAAGCTAGCTTAGCACCAGAGATTAGCAAGAAATAAAAAGTATGCCCCGGCATATTAGCACCATAGAGATCAGCTCCTACCTAAAGATTAGCCCCAGTAGGGCAATTTAGACCTCATCAGTAATAGAGGCCAATAGCCAATGCTTTAATCTCTACTACTAGGAGTACATTTCAAGTATATGGCACCTGTGGTAAGAGACATGAAGGTATATGTTAAAAGTCAATCCCAAAAGTGTGGTACAAATATGGCTCTAAAGGCCACTAATAGAAAGACTACCAACTGAGGCTAGATAGAGATGATTCCTTCAAGCTTCTTAACCATCTCTAGCTAGGAGTTAGAGGGACTATAAAGCAAAGAAAGCGGGAAATAGTTGGAGGCCTTAAGCAATGATAAGCCGGAGGACTAAGGCAAGGGCACTGATATGCTAGTATATAATTTGGGCTAAAGAAAAGATAGATTCCCTTGATGTGATTGCTGGTACCTTCTATTCTTTGACTCTTCCATTTTGGCATTAGTAGACCTAACATTCGCATACTTCTATATATGCACTATAGTAGCATAAGATAGAGGCCTTCAATTAGACCCCTTAGATATTGAAATCATGGTTAGTAACCTAATAGGACAACACGTGATACTGAATAGATTATATAGAGATTGTCCATTAGTTATCTAGGGATACACTTTTTTTGCCAACCTGATTAAGCTATCCTTCAATGAATTCAATGTCATATTAGGAGTAGACTAGCTATCTAGACATAATGTAATAGTAAATTGCTAACAGAAGAGGCTTAGTCTCTAAATAATAAAAAGAGAGGAAATTACAATAATGGGTGAAAGAACTGACTTCTTTTCTAATGTGATCTTAATAGTGGCAGCAAGGAAACTAATCTAGAAGGGTTGTCAGGCATACTTAGCACATATGGTGGACACTATGTAGAAAGGGCCTGATATTAATCAAATACCAATAGTGTTAGAATTCTATAATGTCTTCCTAGATGAATTACTAAGGTTACTTCTAGAATGTGAAATATAGTTTGCTATTGACGTGTACCTAGGTAGCTTTCATAGACTAGATGAACTAGATATTTTGACTATACCTAGACCAGTTTATAGTGGTATTCATTAATGACATCCTAGTGTATTCTAAAATTATAAAGGAGCATAAATAAAACCTTAGGCTAGTATTGTAAACACTAAGAGAGAAGTAGTTATATGCCAAGTTAAACAGGCATGAATTTTGGCTAAATGAAATGGCATTCCTAAGAAATATAGTATAAGCTAAAGGAATTAGGGTGGAACAAAAAAAAATTAAAGCTATGTTAGAATGGAAACCCTAGAAGAATGTGATAGGGATCAGAAGCTTCTTAGGATTAGTTAGATATTATAAATGCTTTGTCAAGGGATTCTTAATGATTGTGGCTCCTATGACAAGTCTATTGAGGAAAGATGTGAAATTTATGTGGTATCAAAATTGCCAGAAGAGCTTTGATAGATTAAAGGCCATGTTAACATAAGCCCCTATCCTCACACAACTAAAACCTGAGAAGGAGTTTGTTATCTATAGTGATGCCTCACATAATGGGCTAGGATATGTACTAATGTAAGATGGTAAAGTGGTGGCATATATATCCAAACATCTAAAACCACATGAAAGGAATTATCCCACTCATGATTTAGAGCTCATAGCCATTATTTTTACCTTAAAGATATAAAGGTACTACTTGTATGGTGAAAGATATGATGTCTATATAGATCATAAAAGCCTAAAATATTTGCCTACCTAGAAAGAATTAAACTTGAGGCAGCAAATGTGGATAGAGCTAATTAAAGATTATGATCGCTTGATCAATTACCATCTTGGCAAAGCAAATGTAGTGGCAAATGCCTTACGTCGGAAGCTCTTATGCAACCTAAAGGCAATGAATGTCCAACTGCAATACCAAGAAGATGGAACCTTACTAGTTGAACTATAGATTAAGCCTGATCTAATCGAACAAGTGAAAGAGGCATAGCAAGTTAATGAGCAACTTCAAAATATAATGGGATTAATAAAAAAGGGAAAGCTAAGTCAATATGAAATTAAAGCTAATCGATGCCTATACTACCATGAAAGGTTATGTGTACCATACAAAGAGGACATCAAGAGACAAATATTATAGGAAGAATATAATACCCCATATGCCATACATCTCAAAAGCACAAAAATGTATCAGGACTTAAAACCTTATTCTAATATCTATGAATGAAGAGAGACATAACTGAGTACGTAACTGGATGCCTCACTTACTAGCAAGTGAAGGCTGAACACTAGGTTCCTTTTACATTGCTATACCCCATGGCACTACTAGAATGGAAATAAAAAAGGATCACTATGGACTTCATAATAGGGTTGCCTATGACAAGGAGTAAAAGTGAAGTACTATGCATAATTGTACATAGGTGTTTATAATTTTTAAAAATTGCTCTCTCTAAAATTTCATAAAACTTTTATCCCCTCTCAAAATATCAAAATTCCCTCATTCTATCCCTAAAATTAGATAAATTCCTCCTTTAAATTCCCTTAAAACCTCAAGTCCGAATAACGAAGGAACAAAAAATTACAATATTTTCTTTTGCAAAAATTAAGTAAAAATGCTTCTCGATATCTAAAAGTTTTGATTCCAAAGCCAATGGACTATTCAAAATATTTAATTATTAGGTTGTAATATTTTCATATTATTTTGAGCAACTTTTAATTTATTTTACATTTAGCATTTTTAAATCTTCTGCTTACGGCACTATTCATAGGACACTACTGTAAAATCTTCTTTAGCATTTTTAACCATCCAAATGTCTTTGGATTAGCTTTAACTTTGCCCAAAATTCTCTCATAATTAACACTCTCTATTAGTACACTTAGTGCGACTTGAGTTTTGGAAAGTACTATTCATCTCGGGAAGTATTAGTCGGGATTTTCGGGTCATTACAGTAAAAGTTTATACAACCCATATGGTACTTAAGAAAGATACAAAGTTTATGTCATGTAGTAGGTACAATGTAATGTTATGCATGAACACGACAAAGGATGCATGTTAGGTGTATAAGGACAAACACATGCTATAAACCTTCTAACCTTATTACTCCTGTACACGTGATTTTCTCGTTCTTCCTAGGTGGGCTTACCTAAGTATCATTGGGGGATGTATAGGTTTTATTATGGGTTTAATTAGGCCTAATGACTTTTTATATTTAAAGCGCATGCAAGAATAATGTCCTATAACATTTAAGTCTTATTTTAGGTGAAATTATGCTGGGCCTATTCCAAATAAAAGGCACAATGGGCTTGGCCCCACTTCAAATAAAGTTAAATGTAATAGGCCCATATAGCAATCATAATGTAATAACAATCACTTAGGGTATACAACATAGGGTAAGTTACTAAGCTTAATTAAATGGGCTCATGGTTTGGTTTGTGAAGGCTTGTGGTTCCCACAAGTAGAGGTCCCTCTTAATGGGTTTTTTCAATAAAAGATAATAGCCATCGTTAATTTATCGTTACATATACCTAAAGGTATGAGGCTTGTGAGTGATAGATATGCTAGCAATTCCCCATTCTTGAAAAAAAAATGGTTCGCAACACCATCTAAGGTAAAAAGGGACATAGTTTATATAAGATAAAATACATAGGACTAGTAAAAATTAGAATATTAAAAGGTATATTATTTGGCCACTTTTAGATTCAATTCTCAGTCCCTAATAGAGTCACCACTGAGATTTTATTGTATTTTACTAGGGACGAGAGCAGTTAGTGTTTGGAGTCACTACTTGGCTCTACACTAGGACCACTGATCTTTTGCCTAGAAAGGGTTCGAAATCAAATTTTATTTATGCCCTAATAATATACCTTCCTTTATATTCTAACATTTATGAATCTTGTATCATGTAAGCATTATAATTAAAGCATTCATGTCACCTTTTCACTTTGAGAAATAAGTTGCAATATTGAAAATATACAATGAGCATAATTCTGTAATGACATCTAGGAATTGGATCATTTATTAGTGGTTCTTTGACTTGACAATTACTCATAATTTTGTAGGAGTTGGTGATAATTGCCCAACTCCCATCTCTAAGAGATTGGCCTTTGTTAAAATACATTTTTATGTGACTTTTATTAAAGAAAAATTAAAATCATTTTATTAAGAAAACACCAATTAATTATGTAGAAAACTATTAACGTGAGTTTAGGCATTTGGCGTGTAGTTGTTTAATATACCTATTAAAATCCAAAAAATAATCAAGATAATTAAAAGGTATAAAACCAAAATGAAAAAATATAGAATAAGTTATTTGGTCCCGTTTTCATGTTGTTAGGTCCGTGCGGACTCATTATAGCTTCGGTCTATGTCTATGTAGACTACAACATGTCATGGCTAATATGTCCATCTAGACCTCTAATTCAGTAAGAATGGTCACTCTTACATAACTCAAGGAAAAAGGTTAGTAATACAAATAATGGTTCATGAGGACTTAATAATAGAATGGCAACATCAAGTGCAATAGAAGTAATAATGGTCACGATACGTGCCTAAAAGATGATTATCACTAAAGGAAAGAAGAATTAATTATACAAAGTAAAACTTAATGATAAATATAGATATTCATAAAGATTGGGATTCAAAGTATATGTCTGTGTAGACTATATTCCTTGTGAAAGGGAGTCTGTGCAAACTACAAAATAGAATAAACATGGATAAGATATATATGTTTGTGTGGATTACGATCCTTGTTCAAGATTATTAATATGCATATTAAGGCATAAAATAATCACACAACTTGATAAAATCACACAAGTGTGTCAATATAATAAATAGGATACATTGAAATATAGTATACAAAGTAAATGGAAAACTGTTATCGAACATTGGTTTGTACAGACCTCATAATATATTTAAATAATAGGTTTATATGGACCTCACATCCATTAAAATAGGTCCGTGCAGACTTAATAGTTAGTTTTCAGGAAATAGTGATATTATAATTTTTTATAAATGATTAAAATATTATTAAAATGATTTAAAAGGTTAACCTACTCCTATAATCGATGTGGGGATTACATAAAATCACCTCACTTGTTAATTAATCATTAGAGATCATTGGTTACAACAAACAACACAAATAAATGAATGAATATGATAAAAGAAGCTTTAGATCTTACCTTTCAGATCTTACCTTTAAATTAACACTAAGCAACAAGACAATGGTTGGGTTTTAAAAAGAATAACTATTTTAGTGAGGGCTTAGGACTAGTAAAGCAAATCTTGTGTCGGAGTCAGTG
>CANXYI011751844.1:0-18412 GCA_948208565.1 Hura crepitans
TTCCTTATTACTTAGAATGAATTATTGGCTTTGCTAAATTTTTAAATTTCAACTTTTTCAGCAGCTTAAAGCCCCTTGAAGTTTCATGACTAGTGTTGTTACCTCGATCCACGTGCAAGTGACTCGATAACCCCGGTACACTTCCTGAACCTTATGGCATTGTTCATGGAGCCTAAAATCATGAGCGTTACATTTCTTCCCCTCTTGAATAAATTTCATCCTCAAAATTACCTTAAGCAAATAATTGTGGATATTGGGCTTTCATCAACTCTTCTACCTCTCAAGTAGCCTCTTCTATATTATGATGCCTCCATGACACCTTAACTAGTGGTATGGATTTTATTCTGCTATTGTTTACCTCTCGAGTCAAAATCTGAATTCGTTCTTCTTCATAACTTAAATTAGGCTGCGCCTCAATCTCTAATGCCGAAATCACATGTAAAGGATCTGATTTGTACCTTTTAAGCATGGAAACATAAAATACATCATAAATCTACTATAACTTAGAGGGTAATGCCACCCTATATGCTAAAGGTCCAACCCTCTCAGTGATCTCATATGGCTCGATAAACTTAGGACTCAGTTTTCCCTTTTCACAACACCTCAAAATTTTCTTCCAAAGAGAAACCTTTAGGAATACCTTATCACTCAATGCATATTCAATGTCTTTTCACTTCAGGTCAGCATATGATTTTTGTCTGTCAACTGCTACCTTCAGCCTTTCTTTGACTATCCTTACTTTCTCTTCTGCATCTCGAATCAATTCAACACCATCAATCTTTCTTTCCCCAACCTCACTCCAACACAAGGGAGTTCTGCATTGTTTGCCATATAGTGTCTCATACGGTACCATTCCCAAACTGGATTGGTAGCTATTATTATAGGCAAATTGTAACACCCCCTACCCATTTCTAAAGAAAACAGGCACAGTGTGCTACTTGTCGTGAGGTCACCCATCCTTGGATTTCCCCAAGGGCCTTTCATTTAACTTTTACTAGGGTTTCTCCTATTCAGTCTAGAAATTTCATGATCTAGTTCTAATGATCTGAGGTAAACCTACCAAGCATATGACATGCACACACCTGATCTTATAGTTAAATACCAACCTAGGCTACTATTATAGTGAAAAACTCATTTCTCACTATTATAGGTTACTATTCTAGCTATGCAAGTATCATAACACCCAATTACCCATAATAACATGCACAAATGCCCCTACCTATCAAACCACAAAATCTAATCAGATAATATCATACCTAGATAGTCGTCAGCTGCATTGTTGATTGTCTACATCATATCTTCCCAAATCTACGACCCGGGCATCGGAAACCCGATACACTGAGTATGCACTCAGTGGTGAATTTAACCAAACATACATGTATTCTATCACATGCAAGCACACAAGAATTCACTAATACTACCTATTTAAAATTTCCTAATTCTTTCTACATAGGCCTTCAATTACGATTATTTATTAAGTGAATCATATTAACATTCCTCTAATTTAAGTGTTTATACCATATTTAAGTCACATGAGCCATACTATTTAACCATCTACTTATACTCTTCTTTAGTCAACATCTATCATTCAGCTCTATCCATTAGGTATGCATACATAGGTTACTATCTATTATTTATATTATGTCATTTCTCTCACAACTTATTTCTTCACAAGTGCTTTCCTACGAATACCATTTCATCAGTCTTTTATTTCTTTTAAGAATGTTACTAGGATTGCATAGGTGTACTCCATTTTCCCTTGATAGCTTATTCTCTATTATCAAAGTAATTACTTATAGGTTATGTCCATAATCACATTTTTGTTTCACTTCTTTAAAATATCTTATGAATCTAATAAATTCTTTAATTAACCCATTTATACCCCAAGGTTTAGGAAGAACTCTCAACCACTAGATAATAGGAATCACAATGTGCAGTGGCCCCCATTTTGGACCTTAGCTACTGCACTAACCTAGTCTGAGAACCAAACAAAATCCAAAGCTATATAGTGCCCACATGATGGATCTCGGTGTTTGTACACACCCTTCACCCGATAACAGGGATCAATTCTGAGGAACCTCCCAATATCAAAAGGGGATAGCAAAGATCAGTCTCATAGGACCTCCCAATATCCTAGTACAATTAACACCAACAAAGTGTCAGGTGGATAGCAGGGATTAGCCCTATGGGACCTCTAATATCCACAAGTAGGTAGCAGGGATCAGCCATAGGCCTCCCAATACCCAGAGCATGTAGGCTCAAATCAATACTCAGTGGCTGCATCCACCATACATAGGCTAAAATCTATACAAACTCAGCCTCTAGCAGCTGCTAATCCGTAGTTAACGGGTCAACCTGTCCAGTGTATAAGTAACCATTAATCCTAAGAATCCCTTTCCATTTTCTTTTATAACCATTATATCCAAAGTCTAAAATATTTATATGAATTCATATCTCTAATTGATCAGCTTACTTTATTTATCAATCAAATATCTCTTAACATCGTTCTAGTCTCATCAATTTACCATGTCCTCTATTCAAATTTCATTCTTTTCATTAGTGTCAGTTGATTGTTTTTTTTCTCTTTTTCTACTAATTTATGTTCTATTTCCTTCACTTTTATGTCTCCCTAAATTATTATATTTTGAGGCTCTTATATTATTTTTTTCCTTGCAATGTATAACAATACTTAGTTCCTAAGTTTAATAATTTATTCTCATTGTTACTATTTTTATAAAAATGTTCATTTTCTATATTGTTGGATAATTGCTCCATGTACTATGTGCAATTCTTTATAAAGATTTCCTGATACCTATGTCTTTTAGGTCTCCACTAATTCCAACCTCTATTTATGTTCCACAGTACACAAAATGTTCACGTATTAACTTCCTTAAACTCTATCCATACATTATTTGTGCTTTAATAATTTCTTATATGATCTTATAATTGATTTATTCAGCTCTTCAATAATTTATCAGCTCTTTGACCTATTTTGGTTTAGTTAAACTTAGCTAATTGCCTTTACAGTTCACCATATATTTATTCTACTTATGTTCAAGCTAAAAAGACATAGATATTAATTTATTTCATTCGGTCATATTTTTTAGATAGTTATAGGTCATCAAATTTCTTACATAGTTACAGGTCCTATTTACATAACCATCACTATTCTTTTGGTAACTTTTTTACACCAATCTTTTAATCCACTTTATATTCCTTTCCTACCAACTCATTATATCTCTACACCATTTATCCTATCAACATTACATAAATTTAAGTATACAATTTCCTCTGGTTAAATATTTAAAATCTTAAAACACATTTCTTAATTGAATCTTTATTCTTTCCTCTAATTTTTATTACTACCCTAAAGACATACCATGTCTTCACACATCTATCTCACATATCTCATTCATACCATTTATCTCCCTAATTCCTTTTAATTAATCATACCATTTCTTATCTTTTCCATATCTCTCACATGTCAGACATCATATTACCATCCTAACCTTACATGCCATCATGTCATACATACATACTCATACCATGGCATACATGTCATATACCTTGTCATGCATGCCACACATGCATACACATCTCTTCCACATCCTTGACATCTTATCCCCTCAAATTACACATCCTAACATGCCATTCACATATACACACACATGAACACACATACAAACATAACTTCCATACAAGCACCCCAAACTTAAATTCCATATTTTCCTTAACATAAATGATGTGTTTTAGTTAAATTCACTTACAACAGGCTCCATGTCATGCTAAAGCCATTCCAGAACCCTTGATTCCATCTTCCTCCACCTTGAACCACCATTTTCAAAACTTCCATAATGATCCCAACCTTTAAAAATTCCTACAAAATTACACATAACTCTAAATTGAAATCCCTATCCATGGATGATATCTACACCTCAAATACTCTCTAAGAAAAATATGAAACCTTGAAAAAACCCACTTACAGATGAAAATTGGCACTATTCATCAAGTGCCTAAAACTCACATTTTGGACAACTTTTTCCCATTCTGTCACTTGGAATGTCTTCAAGATGTCATGGAGGTTTAGAACCAAATAAGACTTATGGGATTTTATGGTGGGATGAGAGAGAAATGCATCAAAAATGGAGGAGAAGGGGAATGGCCATGACGTCGACTTTAAGGGGAGAAGGGAGGTGGTGGGTTTCTTTTCATTACATCCATGCACACACATGTCACCTTAAGTGTATAAGCAAGGTGGATGGCCATGATCACGCCATGTGTCAATCGGACTACCGAAATTAATCTAATTTTGTTTTAAACTTTGAAAATTCCAAATAATTTCCATAGACCTCTAAAAATCCTAATTCTAGTTCCAAAATTCTTAATTAAACTCATTAAGGGTTTTGCAATGTTTCAGCCCAAAACTCCCCTAGGAGCTAGGGTTACTATTCACTCTATACCATTTTAATTTTTAAAAATTCATAAAATATTCTCTAAACCTCTAAAAATATTTATTCTAGTGTTAAAAATCCTTGCTTAATGTCATGAAGGGCCACGTAAAATTTCAAGTCAAAATTCAATGGTGGACTTTTTGACACTATCTACCCGTCAGAATAAAATATTCTAAAATATATTAAATGACCTCAGAAAATTAAAATTCCTTCTCCATCATACTCATTGGAATTTTTGAGGTTCAAGGTATGATATTTTTAGGTACATCTAGGCACTTCTTAGAGCTACCCCGACACATATTACCTTTATATAACTAGTTTTTGACCTAAAATGATTTATTAGTTCAGCTAAAATTTTTAAATTCATTCATTTTACCCATTTTTAGGCCCATCAAAGTTTTATGGCTAATATGCCTGTCATTAGACTCGAAATGATCCTCCACACCATAGGGAACATCCCTCGGGCACAAAAAGTATTGTTCATAAGACCTAGGTGTACGAGCATTACACAAACTCTACCAAAGACAAATACTGATCCTAGCTATCCTTAAACTCAATAGCACAACCTTACAGCATATCTTCTAATATCTGTATCACCCTCTCTGACTGTCCATCAATCTGAGGATGAAATGCTGTGCTATAAGTCAATGTGGTACCTAATACCTTCTGTAACTTCCTCTAAAATCTGGAAGTAAAGTAAGGGTCTCTATAAAAAATGATAATCACTAGTACACCATGTAATATGACTATCTTATCCATATACAGTCTAGCCAATTTTTCTAAAGAATAGTCCATTCTGATAGGGATAAAATGAGCTATCTTAGTCAATCTATCACCTATTGTCCACACAGTGTCACATTTGCCTCTAGTCATAAGCAATCCTACCACAAAGTCCATAGTCACTTTCTCCTATTTCCATTCTGGTATTGATATAGGATGTAGCAAACTAGAAGGAAACTAATGCTCAGCTTTCACTTACTAGCATGTCAAACACTTAGCAATATATTCTGCTACATCTTTCTTCATACTAGGCCACTAATATTAGGATTTTAAGCCTAAATACATCTTCATGCTCCTTAGGTGCATGGAATAAGGAGCTTCATGTGCTTCTCTAAGTATTTGCATTCTCAAGTAATCTATACTAGGTGCACATAACCTATTATGATAGTATAGATACCCATCCTTTGATAACTCAAACCCTATGCTTTTCCTGTAACACATTAATCGGATCCCTGAAGAATCCCGATAATAGGTGCACTTTCAATCTTGTCAACCATCTTAATTTACCTCGAGAGTCCTTCATTTAACATTTATTAAATATTCATTATTCCAACATTCAGTTCAATATAAAATTTAAATCAACTGATAACACAAGTTTTCATACATTTATGCAAAGGCTATTCATAAAATTTTTTATTTTAAATAAAATATAAAACCACAATAGCTTCCAAGCATGCTGGACACATAACTTATAGCTATTACATGAGTGCCACTACACATAATAAGTCGAATAGAAATTATCACCCTTGCTAATTTTGCTACTACACTGCATTCGTCTCGAGGCTATCCTACTATTCTTGTTTACCTGTGCACCAAAACATTGGTATGCTAAGTACGAAACTCAGTGGTGAATTTAATCAATTAAAAGTATGTCTCACCTGTTACACACAAGTAGTTTAATATATATTTATTATAAGTTCATACATATAAAGGTCAAATAGTAATATATCTCCTTTGTATTTAATTTTATATTATTATAACCTTTTAGCAATTTAATTACCTCTAGGACACCGTACTTATTTTATCAAGTGGTTCAGATAGCTATTTAACCCTTATAGTAAGATTAATGGGGACACAACCTCTAATAAAATTATGTACATTATATACTTATCTCCTAATGTATTTCTTAGACACTCACATGTATGTCGTGTATTAATCTCAGTTAATTATTTCCTTTACCTCACACATATTTTCCTTCACTTATATTGTAGACATCATATTCATTCAACTAGTTAATCAATTAAAAGTAATAATATTTAAGTTTAGAGTTAGGCCTAACTAGGTAGACTACACTTTAATACATTGGACCTATAGGGGATAACTAGTGCAATGGTCCCTATTTTGGACCTATGCCATTACATCAGCCTGAGTGCCATAATAGAGATCAGTCATAGCCTCCCTAGACACAAGTACTGTATGGGATAATGGAGATTAGCTTGTAGCCCTAACCAAAACCAAAAATCAAAACTCACTAATTAAATTCCACCCTTAAAATTACCTTATTTTTAGCAGTTATTTAAGTTTCCCAACTCTCCTTGATTTCATTTCTAACATCTTTAACATCTTTTGCATAATTATCCTAACATAATCCAAACAAATTTGAAGAAAACTAAACTAGAGAAGCAGAAATTTTCCTTACCTTTCTAACCATGGGGCTATTATCCCCTTTCTTTCTTTTTTTTTCTTCCACCACTACAGCTAGTCATCAGTAAGCTATCGCCACTGCCTAAAGCTACCACCGGTGC
Source organism: Hura crepitans (assembly GCA_948208565.1). Taxonomy (NCBI): domain Eukaryota; kingdom Viridiplantae; phylum Streptophyta; class Magnoliopsida; order Malpighiales; family Euphorbiaceae; genus Hura; species Hura crepitans. The sequence continues at coordinate 6,977 of CANXYI011751844.1, forward strand.
TGGCTGCAGCTACCTCTCTTTCCTCTTCCCTCTCTTCTTCTTCTTCTTCTTCTTTCCCTTCTTTTTTATTTCTTCTTTCTTTTCTTTTCCCTTTCCTCTTCTTCTTATTTTTTTGCCCCTTTTTCTTTTTTTTTTCTTTGGCTACCACCTAGCCTCTAATTAGGCTAATTTCCATTTTGATCCCTCCTTTATGGCTTATTCAAATCTAGACCCCAAACTGCATTTTTCCCATTCTATTTCATTTTATTTTTCTTTCTTTACTTTCATTCATTTATTCATTAGTTATTTATATTTCTTACACCACAATATTCCCAAACCTCCAAAATTTTAAATTTCTCGCACCTCAATTATTCGGGAAATTTTTAAAAATCACTCAAACAAAAAAAAATCATCATGTTTGTTCCTAAAATCCTTACTTAGGCCTAGTTACATGGCTATAAAATTTTGCATCAAATATCCAAAATTTTGCATTAAAAAATCATCATGTTTGTTCCTAAAATCTTTATTTATGCTTGCAATTTGAAATCGCTTGAAATTTGGACAACCAGTCCATTCCTAATATCAAGTCAAAATCATCTAAGGGTAGTTCTATCAGGTCAACAAGAAATTGATGATCTTGTATCCATAAAGGGCAATCTCTATACACTCGATCAATTACCACATGCTGGCTTATAGGGTTATTAACCATGATCTCTAGTTTAAGTGGTTTTGAAACCAATCCCGGTCTCATACCCGTGATATGCAAACATATGAATATGTAGACCTTAGATCAGTTAATGCTAAAATAGACGAGTTAAACAAGAGAAAAGTACTAGCTATGAGTCTGGCTTATCAGCATCCTCTCGAGCTCTAATGGTGTACTATCGAATAGGAGCTTTGTGCTCATGTCTAGACTTTGATCTGTCTCTCTGACCTCTCTCTCCTTGACATCCCTTCTAGCCTCTAGTAAGTGCAGATGCTTATCTCTACCACACACTTTGTCCCTTAGGACAATATTTGCAAAAATGACCTAGTTGTCTACAACCAAAGCACACACTTAGCTTGTTCTTCCAACATTCTCCCTTGTGCCACTTGAACACTAAGGAACTTGACTTTTCTTGCCTATTGATCCTGGTGTAGAGGCACCTTATGACTATTGCTACCTAGATTTCCCTTTATTAGCCTATGTTGATTTCTATAATTGGCCTTGCTTCTAAGAATGCTACGTATACCTAGATTAAAACCTTATACTTTTTACCTAACTATAGAGCAGCATTGGATGCTCTCTGACTAGCTGATCACTTTATCTTGTAAAACTCCTTCTTTTCTTTTTGTACTCTTTTAGTAGGTTTACATATTGATACCAGCTAGGAGAAATCTCTGATCTTTATTGGCATTACTTAAGACTTGTTTTTAACATGTAAACCCTTCTTAAACCTCTTGCACTTGTTTGCTTTAGTGGTAATGGTGTCTTTAGCATACTTATTAAGCATGGTGAACTCTTTCTCATATTCACCTATCATCTTCTGGTCCTACTTGAGATCTATGAATTGCTATCTCTTATCATTAAGATTGCTTTTAGTAATGTATTTATTGTGGAACTCAGTTAAGAAAAACTCCCATGTAACTTGGTATTCTATCTTGTACTCAATTAGGTCCTCTCACCACTTGGATGCCTCTTCTTGTAAGAGTAAGGTGGCACATATCACCTTCTCTTTTAGTGTACACCACATCTGCTTTATGATCTTCTCAGTGCAGTCCAACTAGTACTCCACCTTTTTAGGCTCTATCTTGCCTTCTCCTTTGAAATCCTTACCCCTCATCTTTTTCACCCTCTTTAAGTAGGTCTTCTAGACAGCCAAAGGTACCTTAGGTTGTGGTGCTGGTAATAGAGGAGCAGTAGTAGTAGCTTGCCTCAACAACTAAAGCATCTTCTGTAGGAACATTGGTAGAGCTTATCCTATGGATTGAGTATATCCTACTACACTAATAGATGTAAACCTTACTCTTATGGCTTAGGGTGCTACCAAAGTCAGAGTATGACTTTTGACTTCATCCTTACTACCTTGTGCCAAAGTACTCATAGTATTTATAAGTAAGAAAACAATTTCGATAAGCCTCAACATCCAATAGTTATGTAATATAGACTTTAGACTCTAAAGCACTCATATGTTAGCTAGGAATGCCTAAATTGGAGCTCTGATATGACTAAATGTGACACCTCTTACCTGATCTAGACACTAGTTGATCATCGAGCACGACTAAGGTGTGCACGTATATCGAGATATCTAAATTCATCTATCCCTTTTGCTTAATAAAAAACATTCTCATTTAAAATATGATGTGTGAAAATACAAGTTCTCAAAAACCTTTTTAAAACTGTGTTACATATTCAGAAATTAGATGTCCTTATGCCAAAATTTTGGTAGTATAACGGCTATACCGAGCACTATCCCAAATTTTGAATAGTAACATGCATAAGAAAAATACACTTCTATATACACATTTCACACACTTTAACAACTTCATGTAATCATCTTATCATTCCAATAGCACATAATAAAATCATAAGATATCTCAACCTCAAGAAGATATTGTATAACACAACACATAATTAAATAATTTATAAAGGTTTATAGACTTTGAAATCCAAAACAAAACCTTTAAATACAACTTAGGCCTATTCCCTTAACATTACATATTAAGTGCTACCTATACATCACATACTATATATAATTGAAATTTTTACCAAAAGAATGGCCTTCTTTTTATAATTCTTGATGTCCTGAGGCTTGAGTATCAAAAAGTCTTCTTACCTATGCATCGTAAATAAATGATGCACTAAGCCAATACTTAGTTGTGTAATTGAAATAACATGTGCTAATTAATCATTTTTAACATACGATATATATATGTAATTCATTCCTATGGATAACCAATCCACATACCTTATAATATTCAAACATAATGAAAAAAGCCAAGTTTATGACCAAAAGCATACACTATGCATGATGACAACCATATCATAAATATAAGGAAAATAAGCATTGAAAACCAACAAATTGTCAAATTTAGCAATTACCAATTATACATGCACTTAACTATCATTTTAACTATCATGACATACATTGTAAGTATATTTAGTGGTTTGCATTATTCATTTAAGCCCATTTTAAATAACCACAAACCTATGGATAATGGGATTAAAAAGTGTACAACGATCCACATTTTTTACCTTTTGGTTACTGCACCAACATATAATTATGCACTGGCCCCTATGGAACCTTTTAGTGGCTGCACCCACACATAATTGTGTAGTGGCCCCTATGAAACCTTACAGCAGCTGCACTCGCATAGATTTAAAGACCTTAATATAAATCTATGGATAAGACTAAAAGTGAACCCTTGGATCATCATCTAGGCATGGAAGTGCCTTAACAACTGCTATATCCCTTAGCTGACTAGTTAACCTATCCATTCCTAGGTTGTTACATCTCATGGGTTAAAACTATTAAGTTTTAGTTTCACTTCATTAAGTAAGATTAAATAGCCTTTAACTTACTCATTTTAGCCATTGAATGATCAAAACTACTTAATTTCACTAAAACATCATTTTAATGATCATACATGTTTTGACATATATTTATGCCATATTTGTACCATACACACATCCAAACACCAATTTCATCTCATTTATGGATTTTCAAAATGCATTATTCATACATACATTAATTTGAGGTCATATGTTTATTCAAGACACTTTATGCCTTAGTGTTTATCAATTTTGCTCTTAATATGGCATAATTTACGATTAAAAACATTTTTAAGCTTATCTTAGGTTTAGAACATCATTTTAGTCCTAAACCCCATTTATATATGATGCCATGCATGTTCAAAATCAATAAGAATAAAGAAAGCATGTATGCACACCCTTTTTCATAGACCATGAATTCCCATGCACATACATTCCCAAAATGCCATTTGGCTAGCCATACTAATTAAGAATACTTCACATTTACCAATTCGCATACTACATAATAAAAATCATAACTTATGTATACACATAAATAGTACTCATATTATAAAAATTCCAAGCCTTATGACTATTTTGGTCATTTAGACATACATGACCATTTACACACCCTTTATTCATTATTTAGCTCATATCACATTCCACACTCAAGCATATTGTTATTGCTCATTTAAACTACTTAAGATGGCATGACATTGCCAACATAAACTTGTACATTTTGACTTTGTTATATGATTATTTAAACCTCACTTTGGATGCCTATCACTAAGCATATACATATAACATGCTTATAAGGTTGGCATTCTAACCATTTGGCCAAGCTCACAGAATGATCATAAATAGCACATTCATCTTACACATTATACAAGCATAAAACTTAGGTATAATAACATGAGGAATACACACATAAGCACAATTAAAGCCATTTTTCCATACTATGTCCATTTAGGCCAATTAAGCATATTTTGAGCATTTATCATTTCTAATGTATTTTCTTATTTTCAATCACACATAATTATGTCAGTTGTGTGAACTCATTCCCAATTTATGGTTAGATAGGCTCACTTACTACACTAAGCCATTTAATCCTAATGTGTTCCATATTAGGCTTATTATGGGATATTCAGCACATTTACTTGAACCCAATCAATTCTCATTATCCTAAACATATTGACATACATAACATAAGCCATATAACTTAAAAAAATATAGCACTTATGACATAATAGGCATATTGTGGAATTTAGTGATTATAAGTAAAATTTGCATATTCTATTTCAATTACACATATTGAGGTAGTCGAGAAGGGACCCTGATGCCTATTTATGCCTTCAATTTTCCCTTATCTCGATTCGGTTCAAAAACCACTAACATAAACTAAAAAAAAAGCTTTGAAAATTAGTAATAAATCATTCAATGCACCAAACAAATCTAAAATAGTAAAACCTCTCTTGGCCACCCCTAGAACTTAGGAAAAATAACCATATTTGGAAAATTTTACCCGAACTAAAATAGGTTACTATTCATTACCTCAAAAAATTAAGAATTTTAAGCAATTCCCTTCAGGTATTTCACTTCCTAAGAGTCTTTAATGGTTTGGAGGTTCCATAATTTCATATGAGTGATGGAGATGAGGCCTTAATGGAGGAGCAAGGAAGAAAAAATAGAGGAGGAGAAAGAAGAGAGGCCATTGGCTTTTTTGAGTGAGGGGGAGGGAGGGAGATGATGAAATAAGAGTTGACTTTTTCTTTTTCATTTTGACTATTTATACTTTCCATAATTTATTTATTTATTTTTATTTCATCTTTCTCTATTTTTATCCTATTTTCCTTCTTGTTTCATTACCATTAATTACCATTTTTATTTAATAAATTCACTTTTGTTATGCCCCACACTCTTCTAAAAATTAGAGCTCAAAAAATGAGAAAAATGATTAAATATGCTATGTTTAATGTTATTCGATTTTTGAAAAATTACTTCTTGATATCTAAAAACTCTAATTTTAGCACCATTAAGCTCATAAGAATTTTTAAGTATCAGGTCATATAAGTTTTAGAATATTTTTATCAACTTTAAAAATAATTTATGGTTCAGCTTTGTTTTGGTCACTATTTCCAAGAAACTACTATTCGTTTCCCTTTCTTTCTGGGGCTAGTCAAACCGAAATAGCTAAAAAATCGACCTAAATCTCACACCTCAAGTCTTTAGAGATGAGAAGGAAATTAGAGGAATCTTAAGCCATTCCTATTTGATTAGCCTAGAAACAGCGAGCTTGGCACCACAAGATAGGAGTCGCCACCCAATCGGAGTTGGGAAACACCTTATAAGGCCAAAACTAGAGTGGTTTAGATACTCTTATTTATACCTCAAGTTAATATGGAAATTCGATTTGAATTTATAATATTATTCTCTTTCTCAAGCAGATTATACTATTAAAATAAATCACATATTCACGTAAAAGGAATCACAAAACATATTTATAGAAAATAAATACTTGAAGTAAAAAATCATACATGAAGTCGGGTGATTGATTATTTTGAGAACTTTGGTTTACACATGCCAATTTTATAAGATAGATTTTATTAACCGTGACTTTTATTAAGAAAAATCAAAACCCATTTTATTAACAAAACACCAATTAATTAAAAACAAAAAAGATTTTCATTATTTTTACAATGTGTAAAAATCATTTTCTACCTATTACAACAATCACAGAATATACAGGGAAATAACTAAAATAAAAATAGATTACATGGAAATTGCCTAAAATACATTCTAACCAAATGAAAATAAAAATAAAATTACATTTGAAATGTCCAAATATAATCTAAATAAATAAAATGAGCAATAATAAAGAGAATAAGTAGAAGAAAATAAAAATAATAGCAAGAAAGAAATAAAATAAAGGGATGGTAAAAGGTTACTTCATCAGGTGTTAATGGAACAGTAGAATGAAAAGACAATCAGGTCCCAATAAATCAAACAACTTGCATCACAAATACAATTAAAATGTTAGTATGTGAATTAAAATAGACATATGAAAAAAAATAAAATGAAATAGATAGTTAAATAAATACAATGAAAATATTGTACAAATAAGTTATCACATTTAACTGGTAGATGGATAAAAGAGAAAGAAAAATAAAAGAAATAGAAAAAAGGCTGGTTAACCCACCATGTATATTTGCCTTCAGGAAAGATCTCAACAAGACTAGAAAATTGCATAGAAAATCTTCAAAAATTGCAAAAACAGTGTTTTAAGTTTTTAGTGCACATATTTCAAGAAATTCTCCCCCCATTTTGGAAAAATCATTTCAGTATTTATGCATATTTCCTAAGGCAAAAACGGCCATTTTGCCAAAATGGCCGTTTTTAACAAAATGGCAATTTTATCAAAATTTTATTTTTTTATTTTTATTTTTTATTTATTTCATTATTATTTTTAATCAAAATGGTCATTGTATCAAAATTTTATTTTTTTATTTTTATTTTTTATTTATTTCATTATTATTTTTAATCCATACCATGGGGGGCTTCACCCTTAGCATCCCCCTTAGCATCCCCCTTAGCGTTAGTGTTGGGTATTAAGCTCAGGCCTATTGACCCAAGCGCTCAACCCACCACAGATGCCCATTTTTGTCGCATATCAAGTCGCATCATAAGATTTTTTGAGTCAAGCAAAGGCTTAAAGGAAAATTTTTTAAAGAAAACTCTGATATCTTTGAACTAGACATTAACATCCCTATATAATAGGATTTTTGTCCTTTCATCATCATTAGGCAAATTGAACATAAGAGCCCTAAAGACCTAGTGTCTATAGTTGCTCCCAACTTTGTGGAGGTGATTACAAAATGTGTGAGGTAACCCAAAATTCAAAAAAGAAGAAGACATGTACCTTATGGGGTGACCCTTTTATAGGTTCGTTGAAATAAAGTTATTATAACCAAAGTTTGATTTAGGTAGTGCTTGGAGACATTGCACTCGAAGTTGATTTTCTGCTTCAAACAGTGCTATAGACATTTCATCTGAAGTTGATTTAATTTAGGCAGTGCTTGGTGACATTGCACCCGAAGTTGATTTTCTACTTCAGACAGTGCTGGAGACATTACATCTAAAGTTAACTTGATTTAGGCAGTGCTTAGAGACATTGCACCTGAAGTTGATTTTCTACTTCAAATAGTGTTAGAGACATTGCATATGAAGTTGACTTTCCCTTCATACAGTGCTAGGGACATTGCATCTGAAGTTAATTTTTTCCTTCAAATAGTGCTAGAGACATTGCATTTAAGTTAACTTGGTTTAGGTAATGCTGGAGACGTTATACCTAAAGTTGATGGGATCCAAGCAATGCTAGAGACGTTGCACCTAAAGTTGATTTGATTTAGGCAGTGCTGGAGACATTGCACCCAAAGTTGATTTTTTTCTTTCAAATAGTGCTAGAGATATTGCATCTGAATTTGACTTTTAGAAAAATTTTATTGATTATAAATCACCGTTCTTATTGCCCCCAACTTTAGGGAGGCGACTACAAAGTGTGTGAGGTAACCCAAAGTTTGAAAAATAAGGAGACATATACCTTATAGGGTGACCCTTTTATAGGTGCTTTGAAATAGAGTTATTACAACTAAAGTTTGATTTAGGTACTGCTTAGAGACATTGCACTTGAAGTTATTTTTTACTTCAAATAATGCTAGAGAAATTGCATTTGAAGTTGATTTAATTCAGGTAGTGCTTGGTGACATTACACCCAAAGTTGATTTAACTCAAGCAGTGCTTGGTGACATTGCACCTAAAGTTGATTTTTAGCTTTAAATAGTGTTAGAGACATTGTATCTAAAGTTGACTTAATTCAAGCAGTGCTTGGAGACATTGCACCTGAAGTTGATTTTTTGCTTTAGACAATGCTAGAGACATTGCATTTGAAGTTGATTTTTCCCTCCAGATAGTGTTAGAGACATTGCATCTGAAGTTAATTTTTTCCTTCAGATAATACTGGAGACATTGCATCTAAAGTTGACTTGGTTTAGGTAGTGCTAGAGATGTTTCACCTAAAGTTAATGGGATCTTAGTAGTGCTTTAAATATTGCACCTAAAGTTGATTTGATTCAGGCAATGCTAAAGACATTGCACTTGAATTCAGGTAGTGCTGGAGACATTACATCTGAAGTTGATTTTTTTCTTTCAAATAATGCTAAAGACATTGCTTTTGAAGTTGACTTTTAGAAAAATTTTGTTGATGATAAGTCACCGTCTTACCCCCTACAACTGAGCAAATGGTGTTAGACTGATATTGGCTCATTATTTGTGATGTTGTATAGAAGATTCAGCTTGCTCCTTATGTAGAAAATGGAGTGAAATGTGTTAGTCATGTACATGTCATTAGTAGCATAAATGCATGCTGTGTGTGAGTGCATCTTTGAATTCATGTCATGGTTATGAAAACCATTTTTTTATATCTTGTCATTTTTGTCTTTTCTCTTTCTTTTATTATTATTATTATTATTATTATTATTATTATTATTATTATTATATCCTTGTCTATTTAATTATTCATTTTGTTGATTTATCAATGTGCTGATAGAAAATAAATACGATAAACAAAAAATGATAATTTTATAAATGAAAGCTTTTGAGTACAAGATTTTGGTGTCCTAAGCTGATATATACATAAAAAAGATAAAGAAAAGGTCTACGGAGCTGGGGGTGTCTCTGATCCCGAAGTGTCTAAAGCTCTATCTCTATCACATCTAGCCTCCTAGACATCTGACATTGGGACTCCTTGATCCCTATATTGAGGTCTATGTGGATGTGAAGGAGTTGCTCCATCATCTGGGCTTCTAGGCCTTATAGGAGAGTCTCAAATATTGGTGGAGGAGGTGCTAAAGAAGATGGGCCTACCTTATCTATCCTCTATCTCTAGGCTGGTCGCTAGGGAGGTGAGTCTTCTCCTAATAGCTTAGTAAGGTCAATTGCAAAGCAATCATCCTCTCCTTACTACTCTCTTGTCTGCTCATCTAGCTCAACTGCTGTTAGTAATCTATAGCCCACTAGTGCCTATGAGTTAGTCTTCATGATCCTTATGGCTATACAGGTATCACTATTTACCTAAAGCTATTGTTCAAGGGCCATATTGAAATGTTATTATGGGATGCCCAGTCTTAGAAGGATGGCTGTAATGACCCCTCTGACGATGATCTTTTTGCTAGGGAATCTACTAGCTCAGTGTAAGTGCTTAATGATAGTCTAGGCTGGGTTAAACAAGATGTTATGCTTTATGGCTCAAAGCCCGTAAAGCTTGGTCTAGTTCACCTGACCGGTACTGCTGATGTGTCCTAGGTAGCTGACCGCTAAGACTATGTGCAGGTAGCGATGGACGAGATCTCTAATGGATGATAACTTAGTCTGGCTGGCATTGTAGAGTGTGCCAACTTAACCAAGATACTCCCAGTGCTTATTAAAACTCTTCGAGACCTTTGTATCAATATTAGCTGGCAGGCAAAGTAGCTCAATGAACTATAGGAATAACATATGATATTTGGTCTTGAGGGCAGCAAAATGTATGGTGGAGGTATAGCTCGAGTGTGCTTGTCAAAAGCAGGAGGTGCTCAGAAACTCTAGGGTGATAGGTGGATAAGTAGTGCACCTCTAAAAGTAGAACTCCTGCTAGCCAACTTGTGCGAGTAACTGGTCCACCCTCTTGAGCACACCTAGGTCTCGAAGGGTCTAAGTATATAGGTAGTAGCTCTCAATTTGTGTGACAGTCGAGAGGCATTAGAACTAATTAGCATCCTTATTAGTGAGCTAACTTGGTACTGCCATGGCTCGAGCATGGGCTAGTGATGTAGGTAGCTTTGTTAGCATTGCGGAGGCATAGTTGTGTATATATAATGTTTTTGTAGTGAAAGGTGAAGTGGAGAAAAGGAGAAAAAGTATAGAAATGGAAAAAATAGAAAAAGCTAACCTTAAATAGTGTCAAGTGAAAATGGTTGTTTTTGCTATGGCAAAATGACCATTTTGGCTTCTAGAAAATGGCCATTTTGGGCATTGAAAATGGCCATTTTTTTAGGACAAAAATGGCCATTTTGGTCACTGAAAATGGTCATTTTTTGCTAAACCAAAAACATCCATTTTCTAATGTAAAATGACTATTTTCAATAAGAAAACACCAATTTTAGCATCAAAAATGCCATTTTTTAGGAAGAAAATGCCATTTTTTTTGTCCAAAATGCCCGTTTTTCACTTTTTTAGGCTGTAAATGCACTGATGTATGCATAGATCCTCATGCCACTTGAGTTTTTCTGTGTTTTTTTTCCAGTAATGAGTGACGAATTTCTTCAAAAACTTCATAAAATTCTCAATCTTCCATCCACATGGGTGACTTTTGTTTTAGCTCCCTATAGTGGCCTAAAATTTCTTCCAAGGGTACATCTCGATCTGTCTTTCCTTAGGGCTGCTGCTCAATTTTGGGACCCATAATTCCACATTTTTAGATTTTCACATAAAGAATTATGCCCCTAATCTGAGGAGTTTACTACAATTTTATGTGTGTCCTATTCCTTCAATTCACTACCTTGCTATCCTACTTGTGTTGTTCGCTACCCATATGAAGTTATTAATGCACTGGGCATACTACCATCATTGGCTGCTAGATGGGTCCTAAGGAGAGAACCTATTTCTTGAAATGCACTACTAGCCTACATTGAAGACTACATGGACATTCCATCCCTTTATGCAGGTGTATATTTATTCATCTTTTTCTCTAAATATCTAATAGTTTCATCTGAAGGCCATTTTGGAGATTATTAACTGTTCAGCATGGTCAGTGGTTTGATGAAGGGCTTGAATCCTTTTCCCTTAATTCTTGCTGAAACAATCCTTAGCCTTGATGCTGTGTGATTTGGAGAAGCTAAAATTTTTTTATGGAA
>CANXYI011751965.1:0-20416 GCA_948208565.1 Hura crepitans
TTAGCCTCAAAACGGCCATTTCATGCTTATTTAAAATGACCATTTTTACTCAACAAAATGATGCCATTTTGCCAAAACAAGGCATAATCCATACATGCCACCCTATGGGCAAAACGACCAGTTTACACATAAAAATGGCCATTTCACTCTTTGAAATGGCTATTTTGTACGCCTCAAGATTTGTGTATAAAATGGGAAAATCCATATGGATTTACTCTCTCTTGGCTTTTTGGGCTCTCAGGAAAATTCTAAAAAAAGCAAAAAAATTATTCTTTAAAGACCATTTTTAATATTTTGAAAGATTTTTCTTCACGGGTTCCATCCTTTGAAGATCTTTTCTTCTTAAAGGCAATTATACTTGGTGAACAATTCAGTAGTTCTTCTTCTCCTCCTTTTTTTTTAATTTTCCTTTTATCCACCTACAGTTAGGTGCAGTAACTTATTAGATCTATAGATCTGTGTATTATTATTGTTGTTATGATATTTTTATGGTGATCTGTCTTTTTGTTTTATGAATCATTTTTCTTTCTTATTGTTTATTTCTAATTCTAATGTTTTGATCTTGTTGTGATGCGAGTTATTTGATGTGCAGTAGTTGATTTAATCTTCTCGCTTGTTCTCTTTATCAAACATCACTAGGTTGTATTTTAGGTGATTTTCATGTAATTTATTTTATTTTCTTTTTTTGGTTAGAATGCATTTTTAGGTGAATGCCATGTCATTTATTTTTCACTTTGATTATTTCCCTGTATATTCCATGTATGTTGTAATAGATAGGAAAATGAATTTCACACTACATAAAAAAGTAATTAAACTTTCTTATATTTAATTAATTGGTGTTTTAGTAATAAAATAGGTTTTGATTTTTCTTTAATAAAAGTCACAAATTATAAAAATCCATTTTTTAAAAATAAGTGTGTGAGAACCAAAGTTCTCAAAATAATCAACCACCCGATTTTATGTATGAAGAAGATCTGTTTTCTAAAAATAAGTGTGTGAGAACCAAAGTTCTCAAAATAATTAATTTAGTCACTAAACCATTTTATATTTAATTAAATTGATGTTTTCCTAATGAAAATAGATTTTGATTTATGCACAACAAAATTCATAAATAATAAAATCCATTTTGAAAAAATAAGCATATGAGAACCAAAGATCTAAAAATAATCAATTGCTCGATTTAATGTATGAGATTATTTAATTTAAAGCATTTTATTTATTTCTATAAATATGTTCTTATTGTTCTATCATGTGAATATGTGATTATTTTGATGCCTAAAACTTGCTTAAAGAAAATGAAGAATATTATAAATTCAAATCAAAATTATGTATTAAGTTGAGGTATAAGTAAGAGTAGTGTACTAAACTGCTCTAGTTTTGACCCTACAAGGTATTTTCCAACTTTGGTTGGGTGATGGCTCCTACCTTATAGTGCCCAACTCGCTCCTTCTAAGCTAATCAAGTAGGAATAACTTAGGATTCATCAAATTCACTTTTTGTCTTTTAAGACTTGAGGAGTGAGGTTTAAGTTGAGTCCTTAGTTGTTTCAATTTGATTGGCCTATGAGATAAATAGGAAAGCGAACATTGGATGACATGAACATATAGATTTAACACCTAATGCACTCATATATTGCCTTAGAATAGCTAAACTAAAGTGCTGATACCACGAATTGTGACACCTTTTACCTGTTTTGGTCACCAAACACATCTAAGGAGTGAGCACATAACATGCTATCTGATCTCAACTCATACAAAATTATTTAAAACAATCTTATCAATCAAGATTAAGACCTAAAAATGTGAGATTTCAAAAACTTTTCAAAAACCGAGTTACATATTCAAATTTAAGGATCCTTATGCCAAAATTTTTGTAGTATAATGGCTGTATTAGGCACTATCCCAAAATTTGAATAGTAACCTGCAATCAAGAAAAGCACTTCTAAAACATTTCTCAACCATTTCCTATCTCTGTGATCCTTCTGATCACTCTAAATCACACATCATCACAAAATACAATCTCAACCTCATGAAGAGATATCTAACAAGTTTAAAACATATGAAACATCGTTAAAGTTACACTATAGATAGTTTAGGCCTAAAACTTAAAAATTATAACATAAGAGTGCTTCTTCTACTAACTATATAATTCATAACCTAGCTATTTATACCAAGACTATACCAAAATCAATGATTCATCTCAATAGTCTTGGTGTCCCGAGGCTTTAGCTTAAGTTTCCTTCTTACCTATGCATCACAAGTAAAAATAATGTGCTAAGCAAATAACTTAGCGATGAAATTGCATTAACTCATGTAATATAGCCGTTTCATTGTCATGCATTATAATTTTCTTACTTACAATAAGTCATATTATGTAAAATGTTATACATCACATGCATAAGCTAAAAGTCATGCTAAAAATAATACAAGTCTCATAATAACATGAAAACACAATTCACATATGAATTTAATCATTATATGACCAATGAAAAAGTCTGTTATTAAACTTCTAATAAGATCATTATTTATTGCCTATATGAAAAAACATATATCCTATGGATAATAAGGGTGGACAGCTAATACGACCTCTATGAACATGAATGCCCATCTACCAATATGGATCCAAAGATCAAACATATCATGAAACTCGAAGGTCAAACACAACATGTGTCTAAGATCAAGTATAGCATGAGTCTAAGGGCAAACATAGCATTATGGCCATGACAACCATTTATAAACCCAAAAGTTCATCTATAAATGTGGATTCGAAGATGAAGAATATATAGGCCTTTGGGTCAAACTAAAAGTGGACTTGTAGCCCAAAACATGAAAGCACAATAGTGCTTTAGTAGTAGCTACTATACACCTAGTTGATCAGTTAACCTATCCATCTAGGTTGTTGCTCATATAGGCTCTTAACATATTTGTTTCTAGTTCCATCATTTTAAATAATGTTAAGATGGCTTTTAAACATGGTAAGATCAACAAATGACCATATCGGGAAATTTATCTTTTTAGTTGTTAATTATGATTATACATAATTGCAATGCATCATTCCAATGTCCATAATTATATGCATGTAACCATAACATGCTCATAATCACACTACCAACATCACATTAAAAGCTCATGATTAACAATAATCAATTAATCATGCATTTTCTCATTTTGTTCTTAACACAAAGCATTCAAAAACTTGGTTTACCCATTAAGACCATTGGGCTACTAAGTCCTAAGCACAACTATAATCTAAAACATTACATTATACCTCATACACTACTGCCCATAAGGTGATATTCATGCACCAGGAAATGTACATCTTCAACACATACATAAACCAACATACACACTTGCATAAAACTTGAAGCTTGTAACATCATCAAACTTGCACCTTTATGTTCATCCAACATGTGCATCTATGCATATGTGTACAATAAGACTAAAATACACCACTCAAGCATACATAACAACTAATTCAACTATCCATACCAATAAAAAGCCATACCATAGATAAATGTCATATTGTAATCTATATATGTCTAACATGTCATATAATAAGTATATGGTCCATTTACATCCTCATTCATAATTATCCACTAATTATGCACCTAACATATTATGAACCATATTTAAAATCTATTCACGTGCATTATATCTTAATGCACACATACACCTTCATACCACATGGTCATTTGGCTAAGGCTTTTGCCATATCAATAGGGTATTTTAAATCATACAACTCTATATAACTTAATTATATATTAACCTATAGTAATCCATATCATATGTATGCATAAATGGACATACACACTATTATGCACTAAGTAAGGCCATTTGGCCATCATGCCATTTGGCCATCATGCCAATGCCAACCATACATGCCTTTTTCAATATGTCACACACATTCAAAGCCTCACACCTGTATAATTTTACATCCTACATACTAATTAAAATAATTAAACTTATATTTATTCATTTACATTGCATTAACTATTCATTCACATACACATACATATTATGGAAATATAGGGCATAGTTAAATTTGCATGTTCTAACTCGATTTCACATGCTAAAATGATCATAATGCAACCTCAAGGATCGCTTACATCTTCATTTTTCCTTTGTTATGAGCTTTGTCAATTTTCTCAATTGCCCATTACAAATTTGATATGTAAAAATTCATATGGACCATAGAAATGAAAATCGACTACAAAAGTGAACTCTTAGGCACTATAAAAACATAAGAAAAATATTAAGTTTTGAAAATTCTAACTTGAATAGAAAGAGGTTACTATTCATTGAGATAAAAATCAGGCCAAATCCTTCTATTTTCTGAAAATTCCACTTGCAAAGGTGTTTAGAGGTCATAGGGGCCCTAATCTATTAATTAAATGTGAGAATTTGAGGCTAGAATAGAGAATTAGGAGCAAAAATGGTTGAAAGGCTCCTTTGGAGCAGACATCATGTAGAGGGGAGGGAGAAGGGCAATGGTTTAACCACATAAATGGGAATTGACCATATTTACAGTTTATAAAAAATTCATTTATTTTTATTTTTCTCCCCTCTTTTCCCTCTCATTTATCCTTTTCTTTAACCTTAATTTAATTTCATTTAACATGTAAACATTAAACTAATTTAGGCCTGATAATCCTATAAAAACTAGAGCTAAAAAAATGAGAAAATTGAATAAATTGCAACTTTTATGTTACCCAATTTTTAAATAGAATATTACCCAATAGCCAAAAATTCTAATTCTAGTGCCAATAAGCTAATTAGAATTTTTGAGTATTAGGTCATATTAGTCACAAAATTTTTTGAGCAACTTTTAAAATATTTTACGGTTTAGGTTTACTTTGATCAATATTCAAAAGACACTATCGTAAAAACATTCTTAGCATTTTTAACTAATCAAATGACTTTCAATTAGTTTCAAACTTTGCCTAAAATTATTTTATGATCAATACTTTTATCTAGTAATTTTAATGTATCCCTAGTCTCAAGATCATTATTCATCATAGGAAAGTACTATTCATAAAAGTCGAGATTTTCTAGTTATATTAACATCTAGCAATCAACTTGATACAATACATGGATCTACATATCTATTGCATTTATGTTGCTATCTTTATTATAACATGCATTTTTGTTGCTAAGGCACAAATGACTATTGTATTATATGCTAGAGTTCAGACATTATGATTCATCAACCCCATACCTAATACAATATGCTACCCATGCATAAGTGTTAACTGTATAGGTATAACTAGTCTATTACATCAAATTTATGTTGCTTGAATCTATAACACATTATTTGATGTTGAAGACGTCATTTACTTTAACTAGCTTTAGTTGAACAAACTTGTTAGAAATATACATTGTACTTTAGTTCTGTTATGTTATTAAGTTATTTCCACTTGCTGGTTTATGTTTTTTCATAATAGTAATTTTACCTAGTTGTATTATTTATGATGTAGTATACATAACTTATATCTGATAGATTATTCTTAATATCAAAAAATCTAGTCTCATTTCTTCTTAATGAATTCTGGATATATTTCCTTTGTCCCATTCTTTACCACTAATATGGTTCTGCTAATGGATTGTCAGCTAGTAGATAGCTTTGCATGATATATGTCCTGACTTAACTAATGCATTCAAGTTGTTAAAGCTTAAGTGACTTATGTACTACAACTAATGCTCACATGACATGATGCATATCCTTATGTGGCCCAATCAACATGCTAATCATATGTAAGACTTAAATTCATACACATAGCTAACATGTTACTTTGAATGTTATATGGATGTGTATATAGGATATAACTAATGTAGGAGACATTATTCCTTTTTAATTGACTTTAATCATATGACTTTAATTTGATCTAAGAGACACATCTCCTTTCATGCCTTCTCTTTTCTTTGTCATTAATTAGATTCACTTCATTCCCATTTTCACTCCTATAATACATAATTTATTTAAGAATCACATTTACATAATCGATATCAATTAATAGTTATTAAAACTACTCTTATCTGACACAACTTATAGCTTTTTAATCCTTTTTTTCTTTTTCCTAAGAAATAAACATAAGTTTTTTATTCTATTTTACCCATACTATAGCCAAAACATTTAGGAAAAATTGTTGACATTTTAAGTCAGTTATTAGGGAAAATCCCTTTTTACTCCGTCATAGTCTCTTTTTTTTTATAGTTACCCACATTGCCTTTCCTCTATTCCATTTTATGTAGACACACACACACACACACACACATATATAACAAATAATGAAAAATAATTTCATAAAATTCCCAATTACACTAATACAAAATCTCCTTAAATTTAATTGATCACTCATTAACAAATCATTCACCAAACAACATTAATTGAACTCACTAGTTGATTTCTCAATAGCATAAAGGCAATAAGTGTCACAGCATTGATTTTGTTTCTGAAGAAGAAGGACGAATCTTTAGGATTATGTATAGATTATCGAAAATTGAATAAAGTGATTATCAAGAAAAAGTATCCTTTAACTCATATCAATGATTTATTTGATCAACTTAAAGGAGTAAGAGAGACTATGGTATTATTGACTAAGGGTTAAGGATGTGGATGTGGCAAAGAAAGCATTCAAAACCAAATATAGGCATTATAAGTTTTTAATAATGCCATTTGGGCTTACCTATGCTCCAATAGCCTTTATAGATTTGATGAATAGGATCTTTAGACCTTATTTGGATTAGTTTGTCATAGTGTTTATAAAAGATATCCTTACTTATTCCATGAACAAAGAAGATCATAAACAATATCTCAGGATTATATTATAGACATTGAGGGATAAGAAGCTTTATGCCAAGCTCAGAAGTGTAAGTTTTGGCTTAATAAGGTATCATTTTTGTGAGACATAACATCAATAGAAGGTATTAAAGTTGATACTAGTACGATAGAAGTAGTTATGGGATGAAAGTAACTTAGGAATGTGTTTACATCCCTTCCTTTTCGAGGCCATCAAACTGAAACAACTAAAGACTCAATCAAAATATCACCTTTGAAATCCTGAAAGATGAGAAGAAAATTAGAGGAATCTTAAGTCATTCTTATTTGATTAGCCTAGAAAGAGTGAGTTGTGCACAACATGGTAAGAGTTGCCACTCAACCGAAATTGGGAAATACCTTATAGGGTCAAAACAAGAGTAGTTTGAAATCCTACACTTAAATGGTAAATGAGAACCAAATAAAAGTAAAATGAAAGACATAACACTTGGTT
Organism: Hura crepitans; assembly: GCA_948208565.1. Classification (NCBI taxonomy): domain Eukaryota; kingdom Viridiplantae; phylum Streptophyta; class Magnoliopsida; order Malpighiales; family Euphorbiaceae; genus Hura; species Hura crepitans. The sequence continues at coordinate 7,268 of CANXYI011751965.1, forward strand.
GGCAGATATATGAAAAGAAAAAAAGAAAAAAAAGAAGAAAAGAATGAATTTGGTTAAGCCACTATGTATAATTGCCTTTAGGAATGATCTTCAATTAACTTGAGAGAAAGAAAGTAAATAATTATGGAAAAAACCTTTTGAAATCAGAAAAATTGACTTTAAAAAACTTTTTTTTTCGCATTTTTAGGTATCCACTTATGAATAAAAATCAATATTTTGGACTAACATAGAGTTTGACTTATACACACGAATTTTGAGATTGAAAATGGTCATTTTGGCTTTAGGCAAATGGGCATTTTGATGAAATTGACCATTTCCTATAGTTAAATGGCTGTTTAGTGAAAATGCAATTTTTGATATTAAAATAATCATTTCATGAATCCCATTTAGGAGTCTATACAAGACTCTACCATGTGAAATAGCACTATTTCGAGAGCAAAAAATGGTTGTTTCAATAAAGCCAAAATGACCATTTTGGCCCCTAAAATGGCTATTTTTAGTTAAATCGAATAGCTATTTTGGGCACCAAAATGATGTCGTTTTGTTCTAAAATAGCGAATGTTAAAAATTTTATTTTAAACTTATTTTCTTTAGAAAATTTGACTCTATACTGCAGGGGGCGATTAGCCTAAGCCCTCATCCCACCATAGATGCCTATTTTTCTTACATTTAGGGTTACACCACAATCTTGTTAGGCTTAGTTAGAGTCTATATCATATAATCAACTATTTTTCTTAAGCTTTATAGAGATCATAAATTTGGTGATAACATTCTTACTTATTAGAATTTTCTGTATTTATTCATCATAAGGCAATCTAAACACAAAAGGCCTAAAACCCACTCTCTATGGTTGCCCTAACTTTGGGGAGGTAACTACAAAGTGTGTGAAGTGTCCCAAAGTTCAAAAAAAGAGAGAAACACATACCTTATAGGACATGTGACACCCCTTACTAGATTGATGAAGAAACTCGATAGGCGACGCACTTCCCACTGGGTCATTCATCCTGAAATTGCTTTTGTTCTACACACCGTAACACTTATAATTAATTTAATATTTGATTAGATATTACTTAAACACTCAGTCTATCTATTGACTATTCTTACTTATGGTTAGGACCCATTAAACAGACCCTCAATATACTCATAGAAAGTTGGGCAGCACAACGACCAATCGGGTGGCATTCTAAAATTTTTTTCTACCTATAAAAACACTTTTAATCTCATTATTATCAATCTATCTCCTTTCAGACCCTTTTGGTCCATTCAACAACATCATCACAAATCAACATGCACTCATATATCACATAGGGCCTCAAGCCCAAAATCATTAGAAACCATAGAAATAAAATAATCAAATAAATGGCCTATTTATATAAATCACACATACACTTATATATATAGACACTAGTAGCTTCTAAACATGCTGATCTGATAACCTATAGTATTTACATGAGTGCCTACTAACATAAAAAAACACATCTATATACCTTTCACACTCTGTACTACTATACAGCATGATCTTTGAGGCTGGACTACTTACCTCTATAACCTATGCACCAAGACACTAGTACACTGAGTATAAAACTCAGTGGTGAATTTAATATATTAAAAACATGTCATATGCATACACTCAAGTGTAGCAATAGGCTATAATTGTATAAATGAAATGCATGCAATCAATTCATGCAAGTGACATTAATTTTAGTACTCAATCTCTCAGCTGAATTATTTAAAATTATGCCACTGTGGTGTTTTCATCCAAATTTGTTTAGCTTATGATTGATATCAAATTCCATCTATATTTTAATTTATTTTAATTTAATTCAATATGCTCAACTAGATAGACTACACTTAAAGGCATTAGACTAAGAAGGAACTAAAAGTTGTGTAATGACCTATGTTTTAGACCACGACTGCTGCAATGGACAAGTTTGATAGCACAGATCAGTTCACTTAAATCTTCTAATACTAGATAGGAGATAATAAGGATTAGTCTGTAGACCTCTTAATATCCCAAACAAATCAACAACAAGTCACTCTATAGATAGTAGGGATCAGTTTGTAGACCTCCCAATATCTGAATAATCATTATTAGACACCTTTAATGGATAGCAGTGATCAGTCTGCAGACCTCTCAATATCCAATAAATCATCAGAAAATATCTAGTAGCTGCTAATCCCTAGTTAACTAGTCAACCCATATAGTAAGTGTCTAACTAATGGGCCATCTATCTTTATTTTATGTCCATTTACTTACTAATCATCATTTTATAATATTTAGAATTGAATAATAGGTAGTTATGAATTTATTTCCATAGTTAAACTTTGACCAAGACAATGGATAGTTATAAGTTTGTTTTCAAAACCAATTTTTAGACAATTTCACACACAATTCTGAGTCCAATCTAAGTTCATTTTATACCATTATTCTAAGTCCAATTAGGTATAGTTATAGGCAATTTCCAGTCCAATTTACAATTAATTTTTTTCATAGGAGATTATAAGTCACTTTTTAACTTTTTGTATATAGTTATAGGTCCATGGTCACCATTTTTTAGGCTTTTTTCCATACCACTGTAAAGCCATCTCAGCATGCTATTATGGCCCCAAAATTATGTCAAATCATATAATATAAATGGCCTTAAAAGTGGCCTAAAATTCTATTTAAAAGAAAGTATACAAAGTGTCCCAATTTTATGCCCAACTTAATACCATTACAAGTTCTATTATAAGCCATTTTTACCTTCCCTATTTTAAGCCACTTTCAAACAATTTCTTAGCTTAATTATAAACACCATTTCGTTACCTATACTAAACAATTACCTTACCATACTTACTCACATATTTAAGCCCATTTTATGCTATCCTAATGTCACACAATATATGTCTATTAGGTCATGCCAATTCTACATGTCATACATCATGTCACACACACTCATATATATGCCAACTATAACATAGCTCTCAACCACCACTAACTTAAGGCCACACATATGCACATTTCTATAATTCAACATACACATACATGTCATATACCAAATTCTAACTCATATATGCTGACACACATGACATACCATGCACACTATGCCATAACTTACACCATACATGCCTCAACCATGCCATGATTCCTATATACATGCACATTTTCATTAAATTCACCACATATACATCTAATGTCATGACTAACCTACACTTTTGTATCACATACACCATGCCACCATGCCATGCACACAAAATGCAATCCAAGAAACTATAAGATAGCTCTTGGCCATTCATGGCACAACCCATCACCATGCCTTTTCTCACTATTCACATATATAAAACATTAAATCCCATAACATGAACATCATTGCTCATGATAAACCTTATGTACACATGCCATAATACACCACACACAACACATACACCCTCTCGCCTAAAGTGAGGCCATACCCTTCCCACCATTCGTTCTACCTAAGATTCCCATAAATTACTCAATTAACATAGAAATAACATCAACAGAAGCTTAAATCACCATTACACACACATTTCTCACCATAACCACCAATTCCATACAAGGTTTCCACATAAATTACACATAAATTAAACATGGCATGCCTTAAATACATTAAATTTACATAACTACACTTGAAATGGAGTCTTTCCTACACTTTGGCACTTTTATTTTCCTTGTTGAGCATCAACTCCACCTTAGCCTATATACACACATCCATGGCTAAGAAAAATTATAGAAAATTCCATAGACCTCCACATGAAAATCTATGAACATAGGCATCCTTAGTATGGTGAAATCCCTTAGGAAATAAAATAAGAAAGAAGAAAGCCACTTACACAAGGACTTGTATTTTTAGCCCCTTCCTTAAGTATACTTATAATTTCCTCAATTTTCTTGAACTCTAGGCTTGCCTATGGACTCCTAAACCTTTAAGAATGAATTATTAACTCATTAATGGAATTTTTGGTGCCAATTTGGGGTTGAATTAAGCTTGAAAAGCCATAGAAATAGAGTAGAGAAAGAGAGAGAGGCATTGGGTGAAGGAGAAGGAAAATAGAGAAGAAAGTGAGATGGAGAGTGGAATGCCAAGTGGGTGTCCATGTGGCATGAGAGGGGTATTTATATAGTGGACATGGGTTGCTCGGGTGGTGACACTTGTCACCTGAGTGCCTTGAATTCTCAATTTTTCTTAGGAAATTCAAAAAATTTTAAAAATTCACACAAACCTTAAAAAACTTTTGTGTTAGTTTTAAAAATCCTAGATTGGGCTTCTTTAGAGTTTTATAAAAGCTCAGGTTAAAATTCCTTCAGCAGAACAGTTAACTGATTTCTTAATTTGCATGAAAATCTCAAAATTAAGGAACAATAACAAACGACCTCAAAAATTAAAAATTCCATCACCAATGGCCTTAGAGGAATTTTTGACCTTTAAGGTATGATATTTTTATCTGTCTGGGCACATCCCATGCCATTCTCAGCATAAATCCATCTGAGCCTCGAATCACTAGATTTTTGCCTAAAATAAATAATTGGTTCTATTATATTTTTAAATTATGTCATTTTCATCATTTTCAAGCCCTCTAAGTTTCATGACCATTACACCACGCCTCATGCCTCGTGAAGGTGACTTAACACTATAGGCACACTTTTTGAGCCTCAGAGGTACTGTCATAGAGCCTCGACTTATAGGCATTACATGGCAACCCTCTTTATCTTGTTATATCCTTTGAGTGCTTCTCTTTGATAGATAGGGCAAATTGTTGCTCCATTTTGTGTTAAGGTTTTGATAAGAGAAGCCATTGAATCCAATTTTTGTTGAGGTTTAGACAGGATAAATTGTTGCATCTATTCTTTGTTAAGGTTATGACAAGATAAGTCGTTGCATCCAAACTTGATTTAGATAGGATGAGCCATTGCATTTGAGTTTGATTCTCATTCAGACTAACCTTGCTTAAGATAGGGCGAGCCATTACATCTGAGCTTGATTTTAGTTTAGATAGGGTGAAAGCCATTGTATTTGAGTTTGATTCTAGTTCAGATAAGGTATGGGCTATTGCATCTAACCCTATATTAGGCAGGGTGAGCCATTACATTTGAGCTTGACTTTGGTTTAGGTAGGGTGAAATCCATTGTATATAAGTTTAAATTTGTTTTAGATAGGGCAAAGGCCATTGTATCTTACCTTGTTTCAGATAGGGCAAGCCATTGCACTTGAGCTTGATTCTAGTTTAGATAGGTTGAAAGCCATTATATCTGAGTTTGATTTTGGTTTAGACAAGGTGAGGGCCATTGTATATAAGTTTGATTTTACTTCAAATAGGGTAAGACCATTGCATACGACCTTGATTAGGACAAGCTTGCTTTAGATAGGGCATAAGCATTGCATCTGAGCTTAATATTGGTTCATATAAGGTGAGAGCCATTGCATCTGAGCTTATTTATGTTCAGATAGGGTGAAAGGCATTGAATCTAACTTTGATAAATTTATTTGGATGAATCTCTCTATTTTCTACTAATTGTGTCTCGCTATCTTTGCCCTCTGAACTAAATGAATGGTAGGTTGATTTTTCTTAGTTTAGCATTTATGATGTTGCATATGGAATGCTATAGTGGTCTTGGGAGCTTGGTGTTGTTACATGTTGATTAGCAATGTGACCTTGGAAGCTTTTGAAAGCTAATAGCTTACCCCCTATAGTTTAACTAAGGGGTCATAGTTAGTGAGCTGCATGAAGGATGCCCCCTTACAAAATAGAGGTGAAATGTGTCAATCATTATATCACAATTGTAATTTTAATGCATTTTGTGTGTGAGTGCTTCTTTTTTTTTTCATGCCTTTGATATTTTTCAGTTGTGTTATTTATTATGTGTGTGTGCATATTTGCCCTTTTCATTTTCATTCAATTCATTCAGTTCTTCTTCTCTTTATTATTATTATTATTATTATTATTATTATTATTATTATTATTATTATTATTATTATTATTATTATTATTATTATCATTATCATTATCATTATCATTATTATTATTATTATTATTATTATTATTTATTTTTATTATATATATCTTTTTGCAAAAACATAAAGGCAATAAATAAAATATGGAATAAAATCTACTAATTTCAAAAATAATAAATTTTGGAGTACAATGATTTGCATCCTACACTAATATGTATAAATGACATAAATAGAAATAAAAGGTAAAGAGAAAGAAAAGGATGAATATATCATAAGGAGTTAGAGGATGTCTTTAGGCTTGAAGCATCTAGATCTATGCCTTAATCGAATCTGTCAGCTTTTCACAAATGTCCTCAATACTTATGCCCAAGTCGATATGTATAAGCTTGAGCTGCTCTAAAATTCAAGTCTCCAAGCCTTACAACAAGGTCTCATAAGAAGGCATGGGAGGTGTTGAAGAAGATAGTCTAGCCTCATCGTCTACTATCTCTATGCAAGTGGACTAATAAGTGAGCCCTGACCTAGCAGCTTTGCTAAATATACTATGAAGCAAGCATCCTCCGATCCTAAGCCTCTTGATTGCTCCCTAGCCTGGTCATCTAACTCTATAGCCATGAATAATCTATATCCTACTAGTGTTTAGGGATTTATTCCTCACAATCCTAATGGCAATGCAGGTATTGTAGTCCACAATTGTTATCCACTAAAAGGGATTTGAGGTGAGAACCCATTTCTTTGAATTCACTTCTAGCTTATTCTAATAGCTATATAGATATCCCATCTCTACATGTAAGTGTATACTTTCTAGCTTTCTTTTCCAAATACCTTATTATCACTTCTAAAGGCCACTTCAAAGACTATCAATTATTTAGTGTGATAAATGGCATAGCTAAAGGCTATAATCTTTTTCTCCTAATCTTTATTGTGACTATTATGGTACTAGATATAGTGCAGTTTAGTGAAGGTTATTTCTTCTATGGTAGCCCACTTCTACTTTAGTTTTTTTTTAATAGACCACCCATAAGAGGTTTTTGCCCTATTTTCTAGTTTGTCTTTTCCTTAAGAAGCCTTTCTAGGCTTTCATTCCTAATAGACTTTTAAAGGATAAATTGCCTTTAATGGGTATTTAACATATCCTTAACTTGAATTTTGCTTAAAAAGCCTTTCTAGGTTTTCATTCCTAATATCTTTTTTATGGTATGGTTATAGGAAAAGCTTCGTTTGTCACATAATCCTCCCCTTGAGTTCTCAGGTCTTATAGTATAAAAAATTTACTACCTCATGCCATCATGCATCACTTTGTAGATGTTAAGTAATAGGCACTTTGGTTGAGTGCCACAATTGATAATAGTATAAATTTGAGGAGCCTTTGGATTCCTTTATAGTATGTGCAACATAATGGTGCATAAGGTTGTGTTCCCTTGGTTTGCATAAGGTCACATTTTACATTCCTAATAACTATGTGAGGTAGTTTGTTAAGACCTAGGGCATCATAACTTGTAGAAGCAATTACCTCTAAAAATCAACACTCCTCCTAAAAGCTGATTATAATTTTTAGAATTCTGATGCATACAAAGAGTGGGTGACCAGCTTTTTGATGGATAATCGATCCCTCTGGCTAATGATGGAAGGCAAAAGTAATAGTAAGAGGCAAAATATCTTAAAATGTAGTCTTTTATTACTTTTTTGAACTTGTATAAAAAATAATATAATAAGAATATTTCTATTTCTATAATCCATAAGATGCTCAATCAAGCTTATTAAAGTGGTCCTATCTACTTTCATCTTGTTGGCATTTTATGATAATCACAACATGACATTAATGTAACAATATATAGCCTTGCTTAATTAAGGGAAATCTTAATTACATTTTAACTTCCTATCGCCAATCAACCCTCACAGGTTTTCTTGATTGACTATTTTCTCTCAGCCCCTAATTGTTGCATAGGATGCCTTTTTTTTTGGTTTTCATCTGATCAGGGCATCGACTTTTAGTAAGGCTTCTATTTTTTGGTTTTAACCCATAGAGCTCTTTTTCTCTCTTATTTGTCTTTAGCCATAGAACCGTTTTAATTTGTTAATGTTTATATGCTCCTTAAACTTATTTCCATCACAATCCATAAGGATTGCAATGCCTCTTCGCAATAATTGCTTAAGGATGAATTGTCCTTCCTAATTTGGTTTGAACTTTTACCTTGGAATAGTTAGACCCAGTTTTATCTGCTTGAGGACTAGTCTTCTTTCTTTCAACCTTAGATTTTTCACCCTTTTATTGAAAGCTCATGCCATCCTTTTTTGATAAACTTGATTGTGATAATTAGCCTTTAATTGCTTCTCATTTAAAAGTTCAATTGTTTAAACCTTTGCTTAATTTATGATGCTTAAGAAATCTTTACTTTTAGAGTCATTCTTAATGACTAGAGTTCAATTTCTACTAAGAGCACAACATTTATCTTATATACAAATAAAAGTGGAGTAGCACCCATCAATGTCTAAATAGTTGTCCAATAACCCCAAAGATAAAATGGAAGTCTATCAGCCTAGTCTCCATAAGTTACAATTGTCTTTGCTAAGGTCTTTTTACTGTTCTTATTCATTACTTCAATTACTTTGTTGGCTAGTGGTTTATACAGAGAGGATTTGTGATGTTGTTTCTTGTATTTCTATAAAAGTGTCTTTATTTTAGCTTGAAGTTAGACACCATTATCTGAAACTCTATGGTGTGGGACCTATATCTATAAATAAGATTCTTCTCTATGAACTTAGCCATTTCTTTTACCCTTAATTTCTTAAAAGATTCTGCTTTAACCCACTTTGAGAAATTATCAATGGCTACCACAATGCAATGATATCTATTTGAACTTATTGGATGTATCTTTTTTATTATGTCTATCCCTAAGCAGCAAATGTCCAAGGAAATGATAGGTTATGTTGTTCTAATACTGGCACATGCTTTAAGCCCTCATACTACTAACACTTATGGCACTTTCTGTATATACTTTGAATAATCATCCGTAGTAAGCTAAAAAGACCCTTGGCGTATTATCTTTTTAGCTAACTCTAAACCATTCATGTGTGTGCTACATGACCCTGTATGTATCTCTTTTATAACCCTTTCTACTTTTTTCTTTTCCAAACAATAGAGCTAAAAATCATCTACATGCCTTTTGTATATGACCCTATTTACACTGATGAACTAAACTGATAGCTTTCTCAACACCTTTTTATCTTTGTTTATATCTTCTTTGGTGAATTCCGCTTACTCTAACTAGTTTTGAATATCATAAAACCATGGTTTATCTTCTTCCCAGTCTATTTCCATTATCCATTCTATCTCATAGCAAGGTCTTTCTTAACTAAAAATAAGTGCTGGATTCATGACTATTCCTTCAGATTATCCCATATAGAGACCAAGGTGGCCAATACATTTACTAGCTAATTCTTATCTTTAGGAACATGGCAAAAGGTGCACATCTTGAACTGTCTACTGATATATCTCAAGTGCTTTTCATAAGGTATTAATTTCTCTTCTCAAATGGTCCATTCCTTATTAGTTTGATATAATACTAAGGATGAGTCTCTGAATATCTCAATCATCTTTACACCGAGTGCCAATAATGCTTCGAGCCTAAATATGTAAGCTTTATATTTTGCCATGTTATTTGTTACCTTAAACCTTAACTTTCTAGAAAATTACAATTTCTCTTGTACGAGGATTATTAAAATTACCCCTACTCCTGCCCTTTTGCTATTTATTACCCTATCCAAATACATTTGCCACCTTTGGACTATGACTGGGGTTAAATTCTTATCTGGGAATTCGAACTCTAGTGACTTACCTTCTAATGGATGGTTGGCCAGGAACTTTACAACTGCATGCCCTTTTATGGTCTTCCACATTATGTATTGTATGTTAACCTCTTGGAGCAAAAGAAGCCACTTACTTAATCTTTCTACCAAAGATGGAGCTATCTAGAGATATGTTGAAGGATTGTGCTTTGATATTGCCTGTACTATATATGATTGGAAATAATGCCTTAGTTTCTTTGAAGCCTATACTACTACCAAACAAATTTTTTTGATTTCCACATACTTTGCCTCATAAGAAAAAAACTTCTTGCTTAGGTAGTAAATTGTAAACTCAACCCTAAATTTATCATTCTATTCTACCATAGCCCTCATTGAGCTTTCTTTAATAGATAAATAAAGAATTAATGGCTTTCTATGGCTTGGTTATTGTAAAACTTATTAGATTTATCATATATTCCTTGATGGTGTCAAAAGCCTTCTAATAATTGTCATTCCACTTGATTGGTTGATTCTTTCTAAAAAGCTTGAAAGCGGGCTCACATATGGTGGTGAGCTTATATATCAACCAAATAATGTACTATATTTTACACAAAAATCCCATTTTCTCTTTCTCTTTCTTAGGAACTATCTTCCTCTGATAGCTTTGACTTTATCAAGGTTTACTTTAATCCTTTTTTAACTTACCATATGCCCTAAGAACTTACCTAAAGTTACTCTAAAGACATATTTCTTAGGATTTAGGCACATATTAAATTAATCAATCCATAAAAAGAACTTTTCTAGTGCTTCAAAATACCCTTCCCTAGTTATGGATTTGATAATCATGTCATCTACATAAACCTCCACTTCTTTGTGAATCAAGTCATCCAAAATCCTCATGGCCATTTCGTGATAAGTAGCTCTAGTATTCTTTAACCCAAAAGGCATAACTCTATAGTAGAAGGTTCCCCATTCCATGGTAAAGGTGTTCTTTATTTTATTTCCTATCTTTTTCAGAATCTAATTGTAACTAGCTTACTTATAAATGAAGCTATACATTTTATGCATTGCTGCACTATTAACTGGGACATCTATGTTTGGAAATGGAAAATCATCTTTTGGGCAGAACTTATTTAGATCCCTATAATCTATACACATCTTAACCCTACCATTTATCTTGGTAGTTGGCTAACTAGGTCGGATATTGTAATTCCTCCAAGAACTTGTCTTCAATTTGTTTGTGTACCTATTTTTTTATTTTCTTTACCCATTCATGCCTTATTCTCTTTAGCTTCTATTGGACCAACATTGCCTTTGGGTATGTGTAAATGGCATGTTCATCTATCTTTCTATCTACCCCAAGCATATCTTTGTAGTTCCATGCAAAGACCTTTTCATATTTTTTCAATATTTTCTCAAATTTTATCATTTCTTTTGGAGTTATTTTAGATGCAATTAAAATTTCTTTATAGTTTTCAATGATACCGAGATTAAACAAAGTAGTATTGATTGAATCAATATCAAACATGTTATGTGTGTCATAATTATTATTATGCATGAAGCAATTAAATAAGACATTACAAAAATAAGCAAAATCTTTCATCTTATAAACAAAAGAGTTAGAAACACTGTGAACAATTACAAAAGAAATTTCTAAAAAATTTTGTAAAAGCTTGTCTTCCTATATCTTTTTCTTCCCTTTATTTTGAAGCATGGTAGTGATTAAGATTTCTTCCTTCAATTCGATCTCTAGACTTGCTAGAATAGTCATAACCTCTTTATCCCAAAAATCTGATGTGGCCTTGACTTCACCTGTAGCCTAATCAAACATATTACTTAAGATCTCAAACCCAAGCATGACCTTCTTTTTTATGATAATAGGCTCTAACTCTCTACAGTAACTAACATTCCCTTTAACTTGTACAAAACTCTCTTTTAGTGGCAAGACACCTTTTTTGTCTTTTTTAGCTCTAAAGTTTTTGCTATATGCCCTAACCCTCTTCTATTTTTCTATCTATTAGGCTATACAGCTAAGACCAACCCAACCAAATCATTTCTCAATCTAATACTCGATAAATAAATCATCTTTTTAAGCATGTTTACCACTTTAGGATCATCCTCTTTCTCTTCTAAAAAAATCTTAGATATAAAAATTGTTAAAGGGCTGATTGGCTATTTTAAGCATTGAAACCTAAATCTCCCTCGCAACTCATATGGTTACAATCTCACCATTATGGGAGATCTTTATCATTTGATACAGTGTTGATAAAACTCTTCCTAACTTGTAGAACCATGACATTTCTAAAATTAAAGAGAAATTCATAAAGATGTGAAGCACTACAAACTCCATATCATTTACAATTATCCCTAATTTGACCTTGCCTTTGAAAACACCATATGCCTACCTCTTATGTTGTCATAGGCCATAATGGTGAGCTTGGACTGAGAGATCATTGAATTATTTAATCCCATATATAGCTATTGCTTTAAGTGGGCATATATTGATGGACGGCCCTTCATTAACAGTCACGCATTCTATGTGCTTGCCATTAACTTTTGCTTTTATCTATAAAGGATGATTGTGATAATGTTCCTCTTATGAAGGGTTTGTGTCTTAAAAGCTAACCATTGCTATTTCCCCTTTTACCATTGCCACCAATTCAGATGGTGATACAGTAGTTGAAACCATTGTAGCACATAAGGTTTCAACTACCTTTTATCTATGTGAATGAGATTATTGTAGTAGATCCCAAATTAAAGTCTATATGGGCATTTTATTTAACTACTTCATTATTGCATAATCCACTTTCTCTATAACTAGGGGAATTGGTTATTTTTTAACTTTTAGCACTACTCGACCACTTCAAGTTACTGCTCTAGCTTTTGCTTAAAATCTGAATTAATCCATATATCTCGAACCTATTCCTCTAGCTTGCTCTCATTTAAGTAGCCCATTTATCCATTACACAAATTAAACCTTAACTTGATTTTGCCTTTTTCTCTATTGCTAAGTAGTCATTTTCATATAAATCTTGTAGCACATACCATTCCAATAGTCCTGAATTGATTATGTTGATAGGTAGAGGAATATTCAAATAGGCATCCTGACCCTTTTATCTCTTCTTTGAATTAGGGATCTATCTTGAATCAATTAGATATTGGATTTTATCTGTAACGACCGCCGGTCGACGTCTCATGAACAATGCATTCGGAACCCGATTGATGTTCCCCGTGGTGCGGGTCATCATTTCGAGTCCGATGACAAGCATATTGTTCATAAAACTTTGACGGGCCTGAAAAGGGTCAAAATGAAAGAATTAAAATTTTTAGCACAACCAATAATTACTTTTAGGTCATAAACTACTAATTCCGGAGATAAAAATATTTTGAGACCCGGACAGTTGGAGAC
>CANXYI011751967.1:0-10877 GCA_948208565.1 Hura crepitans
TGCTGTAATAGGTAGAAAATGATTTTTACACATTACAAAAATAAAGAAAATAATTTTATACCAAATTAATTAGTTTATTTAAAATAAAATGCTTGAAAATAAAAATATCATACATGAAATTGAGTAATTGATTGTCTTAAGAACTTTGGTTATCACATGTCAATTTTAGAAAACATATTTTATTATTATGACTTTTATTAAGGAAAAATAAAAACCCATTTTTTTTAAAAAAACACCAATTAATTAGGTAAAAAATGATTTTGATTATTTTTATAATGTGTAAAATCATTTTTCATCTATTATAATATTCATGGAATGTATAGGGAAATAATAAAAATAGTTTACATGGCAATAAACTAAAATATATTCTAACTGAATAAAAATAAAATTACATTTGAATTATCCTAAAATACAATCTAAATAAATAAAATGAACTATAATAAAGAGAATAAGCATAAGAAAATAAAGAGCAAAATAAAAACAATAGAAGCAAAAAAAATTAAAATAAAGGAATAGCAAAGGGCTACTTTATAGATGTTTAATGAAACGATAGAAAGAAAGGTTAATCAAGCTCTAATAAATCAAACAACTCACATCACAACAAAATTATAACGTTATTATGTGAAATAAAATAAAAAGGTGAATAAAAATAAAATGAAATAAATAGTCGAATAAATATAACAACAATAATGTGCAAGTAGTAAATTGTCACATCTAACTAGTAGATGGGTAAAAGAAAAAGAAAGAAAAATAAAAGAAAAAGGAGAAATGTTATTTGACTGACAATGTATAATTGCCTTTAGAAAAGATTTCGAAAAGGTTGAAAAATTCTATAGAAAACCTTCAAGAAATATGAAAATGCTATTTGGAAAGTATTTTTTGAGCTTTTGGTGCACGTGTATGGAAGAAAAGTATTTATTTTTGAAAAATAGACCTCTAATTTTTATACATGAACATTGAGGTAGAAAATAGTAATTTTGGTGGGAAAAATGACAGTTTTATCATAACGGTTGTTTTTTTAAAATACCTATTTTTAGGGTAAAATTGTTGTTTTCCCCTTGTAATGGCCATTTCAATAGGTGGAATGGCCGTTTTCACTTGTGGAAATGGTTATGTTCACTAATAGGTGAACAACATTTTGATTTTTCTTAAATATTTTACTCCATACCATGGGGGGCAAAGCTCTTGCACCACCCTTTGTGTCACTGTTAAACATCAACCTCTAGTTGATCAACCCACCATTGATGCTTATTTTTCTCCCATTTCGATTTACATCGTGATATTTTATGGGTTAGATAAAGACTTCAAAGAAAAATATTTTAAGAAAACTTTGAGATCTTCGAACTGGATGTTAACATCCTTATTTATCTGGAATTTCGGTCCTTTCTTCATCATTACGCAATCAAAACATGGGAAAACTAGAAACCTAGTGTCTATTATTGCCCCTCACTTTGGAAAGGTGACTATAGAGTGTGTGAGGTGACCCAAACTTCAAAAATAAGGAGATCTATACCTTATAAGGCAACCCATTTTTTAGGTGTTTTGAAGTTGTTTATTTAGGTAAAGACATTACAACTGAAGTTAATAGGATCTGAGCAGTGCTAGAGATATTGCAACCTAAGTTTATTTTTTCCTTTAAACAATGTTAGAGACATTGCATCTGAAATTCACTTAGTTTAGGTAGTATTGGAGACAATGCAGTTGAAGCTAATGGGATTTGAGCAGTGCTAAAGATGTTGCACCTAAAGTTGATTTTTTTTCTTCTTCATATAGTGCTTAAGACATTGCATTTAAAGTTAATTTGGTTTAGGCAATGCTAGAGACATTGCACCTAAAGTTGATAGGATTCGAGCAGTGTTAGAGACATTGCACCAGAAGCTGATGGGATTTGAGCAGTGCTAGAGATGTTGCACCAGAAGTTGATTTTTTCTTTTTTAGATAGTATTAAAGACATTGCATCTGAAATTGATTTTGTTCAGGTAGTGTAGGAGACATTGCACCTGAAGCTGATGGGATCTGAGTAGTGGTGGAGACATTACACCCAAAGTTTATTTTTTTCTTTGTTAGATAGTGTTAGAGACATTGCATCTGAATTTGAATTAGTCTAGCCAGTGCTAGAGACATTACACTTGAAGTTGATGGGATCTGGGTAGTGTTGGAGACATTGAACACAAAGTTTATTTTTTCTTTCAGATAGTGTTAGAGACATTACATTGGAGGTTAACTTGGTTTAGGAAGTGCTGGAGACATTACACCTTAAGGTGATGGGATTTAGGTAGTACTGGAGATGTTACATCCAAAGTTGATTTTTTTCTTATTAAGATAGTGCTGAAGGCATTACATCTAATGTTGATTTGCTTCAGGTAGTGCTAGAGACATTGCACCTGAAGCTAATGGGATTTAAGCAGTCCTAGAGATGTTGCACTTGAAGTTAATTTTTTTTCAAACAATGCTGGAGACATTGCATTTAAAGTTGATGGGATTCGGGCAGTGGTAAAGATATTATGCCTAAACTTGATGTGATTTGTTTGAATGAATCTCCCATTTTTGTTGACTGCATGTCATTATCCTTACCCCCTATAATTGAGCAAATGATGCTGGACTATTATTGGCTCATCATTTTTAATGTTCCATAAAAAAATTCAACTTGCCCCTTATGAAGAAAAAGGAAGTGAAATGTGTTAGTCATTAGAGGTCATTTGTATCATAGATGTATGTTGTGTGTGAGTGTATTTTGGACTCAATTCATAGCTATATTATTATGAAATTTTTTATTATTGTTATATATTTTTTTCTTGCATTATGATTCTAGTTTAATTATTCATTTTATTTAATTCATTAATGTTCTGACAAAAAGATAAAGGGAATGAATACAATATGACAATTTTATAAATAAAAGCTTTAAGTACAAAATTTTGTGTCCTAAGCTAGCATGTACAAAAAGATAAAGAGAAGGTCTAGGAAGTCGGAGGGTGTCTCTAGGTCCGAAGCATCTAAAGCTCTGCCTCAACTGTATCTAGCCCACTAGATATCTTAAGATGATTCTTCTTAATCATCTTGTCAATTTCTATGTGAATAAGGTGGAGCTACTCCATCATTGGGGCTTTTATGCCATAAAAAAGAGTCTCATATGATGGTGGAAGAGGTGCTAAAAAAGAGGGGCCCACCGCATCCATCCACTATCTTTGGCCTAGTGGTTGAAGAGGTGAGCCCGCACTTAACAACTTGACAAGGTTAACAACCAAGTGTTCATCTTTTCCTCGTTGCTCTCCTGCTTGCTTATCCGGCTTAATATCTATCAATAACCTATATCCTGCTAGCACCTATGAGTCAGGCTTTGTGATCCCCTAACCTAAGTCTATAGAGCTTAGTCAAGTTCACCTGATCGACACTGCCCACCCATCTAAGGTAATTGATGGTAGAGACTCTATATAAATAGTGGTGGATAAGATCCCTAATGGATGATGCCTTGGTATAGCTGGCATTTTAGACTATGCTAACCTAATTGAAGAACTTTGAATGCTCATCTAGACTATCTTAGATCTCTATATCCCCAACAACCAATAGGCAAAGTAGCTCAATAAATTGCAAAAATGATATCTAGTATCTAGTCTTAAGAGTAGTGAATTATATGGCAGAGGTGTCACCTCGATATGCTAATGGGAAGCAAAATATGCTCAAGAGCTCTAAAGTGATGGCAAGGTGTGTGGCATACCTCTAAAAGTGAAACTCCTACCATCTTGCTTGTGCCAGTAGCTAGTTTACCCCCTTAAGGATGCCTAGGTCCATGAGGGTTTGTGTGTATAGGTAGTAGCTCCTAATATATGTAATAGTTAAGAGGCAACGGAACTGGTCAACCTCCTTATCAGTAAGCCAACCCAGTACAACCACATGCTCGTGCATGGGTTAGTGATGTGGGTGACTCTATTGGCATCATGGAGGCATGGTTTTGTGTACATATAATGTTTTCATGTAAAGGTAAAATGGTTAAATTGTAGGAAAATGATAAAAATGAAAAAAGGTGGCCATAAATAGAAGTCTATAAAAAATAACCATTTTTGCTAGGGCATAATGGTAATTTTCACTTCTAGAAAATGGTTGTTTTATGGATGAAAATGACCATTTTGCTTAAAGTAAATGATAATTTTTGGTAGAACCAAAAACACCAAATTTCAAGTGGATAATGGCTATTTTTAGTAAGAAAATGCCTGTTTTCACCCAAAATGCTCATTTTTCACTTCTTATGCTATAAATGCACTAATGTATCTATAGATCCTCATGCCACTTGAGTTTTTCCATTTTTTTTTGCAATGATGGGTGACAAATTTCTTTAAAGACTTCATAAGATTCTTCATCTTCCTTCTATATGGTTAACTTCTATTCTAGATCCTTAGAGTGGTTTGAAACTTATTCGAGGAGTTTGTCTTGATCCATCTTTTCTCAAAGCTACTACCTAATTTTAGAACCCATAATTCTATGTCTTTCAATTTTTTTATCAAGAATTATGCCCCCTATCTGAAAAGTTTGTTGCAATCCTAGGTGTGTCCTATTTATCCGATACATTGCCTAGCTATCTAACTTGTATTCTTTGCTACCTGTAAGAAGTGGTTGATACACTAGGCATGCTACCATGAATATCTACTAGATAGGTCCTACGGAGAGAACTAGTCTCGTTAAATTTTTTGTTAGCCTTTGTTGAAGGCTATACTAGCATTCCTTCCCTTTGTATGGGCATGTACTTATTCATATTTTTGTCCATATATCTAATAGTATCATCTGAAGGCCATTTTAGATATTATTAGATATTTAGTTTAGTTAGTGGTTTGAAGAAGGGCTTTAATCCTTTTCCCTTAATCCTCGCTAAAATAATCCTAGGCCTTGATGCTTTCCTATTCAGAGAAGCTAATTTTTTTTGAAAGCCCGCTTCTACTCTAGTTTTTTTTCAATAGTAAATCGCTCTAAAGAGGTTTTTGTTTTATCATTTAGTCTATCTTTTGCCTATAAAGTCCTTTTAGGTTTTCATTCCTAGCAGACTTTTTGAGGGTAGATTGCCCTTACAGGTTTTCACCCTATACCTTGCTCGACACTTCCTTAGGATGCCTTCATAGGTTTTTATTCCTAATAGCTTTTTTTTTCAAGTCTAGATATAAAAGAAGCTTCGTCTATTAGATAACCCTCCCTCTCATGTTTTTAGGTCTTATAGTCTGAAGCATTTGTTGTCCTATGCCATCATGCACCATTTTATAGTTGTTGATTAATGGGTCCTTTAGTTGGGTACTTTAACCAATGACAACATAAGTTTTAGGAACTCTTGGGTTTCCCTACAGTACATACAATATAGTGGTGCATCAGGCTATGTTCCTTTAGCTGATTTTTATAAGGTTACTTTTTGTATCCCTAATTAATGTGTGAGGTAGTTTAGCAAGGTATTATTACTTGCTTATTGTCCTTTAGAGGGGGAGATCTATCTGTCACCTTTATTACTAGTTTTCATGGCCTGTAAAAGCAATTACCTATGAACACAAACATTCTACCCAAGGCTATTTGCAACTTTTATACTTCTCATTTATATAAAGAATAGGTAACAAGCCCTTCTTAGGATAGCAGAACTCAATGGCTGAAGATGGACGATGAAAGTAGCAATAAGAGGCAGAAGCTCTGAATTTTTTTTAACTCATATACGATATTCTATTTCTCTAGTTTATAAGATGTTTAATTGAGCTTATTAAAGTGGTCCTATCTTTTTGCATCATATTGGCATTTTATGATAATCACAATAAGACATTAATACAACAACACATTTCCTCATTTAATCAAGGGAGATCTTAATTACATCTTAAATTCCTGTTGTCAATCAACCCTCATGATTTTTCTTGATTTATTATTTTCTCTTAGCCTCTAATTGTTACATACGATGCTTTTTTTTTAGTTTTAACCCTATTAGGGCACCCATTTTTAGCAAGGCCACCATCATAAGGCTATTTTTCTCTTTTTTTTTCTCATTCATTTTTTTTATTTTGTTAGCCATAAAACCTCTTTAATCTATCCACGTTTATAGGCTCCTTAAACTTATTTCCTTTACAATCTGTAAGAATTGCAGTGCCTCTTAGCAATATTTGCTTAAGGATGAATGGTCGTTTCTAATTTTTTTGAACATCCCTCTCATAGTTAGACTTAGCCTTATTTGTTTGAGAACTATCCCTCCTTCTTTCAACTTGTGATTCTTTACCCTTTTACCAAAAGGCTCATGCCATCCTTTTTTGATAAATTTGATTGTGATAATTAGCTTTTAATCGCTTCTCATCTAGCAAGTTCAACTATTGGAACCTTTGTTCTACCTAGGCTTTCTCAAGAATCTCAGCCATTATTGCCACTGTTATTGACTAGAGTTTGATCTCTACCAAAAGTACTACATCTGTCCCATACACCAAAGAGAATGGAGTAGCACTTGTTAAAGTTTGGATGGTAGTCCTACATCCCTAAAGATTAAAGGGAAGTTTATCAACCCAGTTTCTTTAAGTTACAACTATCTTAGCCACAATTTTCTTAACATTCTTGTTCACTGCTTTGACTGCTCTATTGGCTTATGGTGTATAAAGAGAGGATTTATGATGCTGTATCTTGTACTTCTGTAATAGTGCCTTTGTCTCAGCCTAAAATTGGATACTGTTATCTGAGACTATATGATGTGGAACCTCGTATCTACAGATCAAAATTTTTTCTATGAATTTAGCCATCCCTTTTACTCCTAATTTTTAAAAGATTCTCCTTCAACCCATTTTATGAAATAATCAATGGCTACAATAATAAAATGATGCCCATTCAAGGTTGTCAGATGTATCTCACTAATTACATCTATCCCTCATGCAGTAAATGGCCAAGGGGTTGATAAACTGTGTAGTTTTAATACTAGCACATATCTTAAATCCCTATATTGCTGACACTTATGGCACTTCTACATGTACTTTGAGCAATCGTGGTCTAAAGTAAGGCAGAAGAACCCTTGGTACATGATCTTTTTGGATAACTCTAAACCATTCATATGTGTGTCGTAAGACCCTGCATGCATTTCTTCCATGACAATTCCTACTTCTTTCTCCTCTAAGCAATAGAGTGGAAGACTGTCTTCTTGCCCTTTGTATAAGATCTCATCTACACTAATGAATTGAGTTAACAATTTCCTCAGTACCCTCTTGTCCTTGTCTATAGCTTTTTCAGGGAATTTTCCATCCTCTAAGTAATTCTAGATGTTATAAAACTATGGTTTACTTTCTTTCTATTCAATTTTCATTTTCTACTATAAATAGTAGCTAGAATTTTCAGAACTGGAAACAATTACTAGTTTCATGATTATCTTTTTTAGGTTATGCCATATAGAGACTAGGGTGGCCAATAAATTTGCTAGCTAAATCTTATCTCTAGAAATATGATGAAAGGTGCACATTTCAAACTATTCGCTAATAGAAATTAGGTACTCTCCATAAGGCATTAATCTTTCTTCATGAATAGTCTATTCTTTATTTGCCTGATACACTACCAAAGATGAATGCCTAAATAGTTCAGTTGTCTTTGCACTAAAAGCTAATAATGCCTCAAGCTTGAATATGCAAGCTTTATATTTTGCCATGTTTTTTGTCACTTTATGTCTTAGCTTTTTAGCTAGCGGTAGCTTTTCTCCTTCAAGGATTATTAGAATTACTCCTACTCTTGCTCCTTTATTATTTACTACCCTACTAAAATACATCTGCCATCCTTGGAATACAATTGGGTTTAAGTTTTCATCTGGGAATTCAAACTCCAACTGCTCACCTATTAATGGATGATTGGCTAGAAATTCTATGATGGCATGTCCTTTGATGATCATCCATGTTATATATTGGATATCAAACTCTTAGAGCAAAAAAAGCCATTTACTCATTCTTCCTACCAAAGATAGATCTATCTAAAGATATCTTAATGAATTGTTTTTGGATACTGCATGTACTGTAAATGATTAGAAATAGTGCCTCAGTTTCTTCAAAGGTCATACTACTGCTAAGAAAATCTTTTCCACTTTTACTTACTTGGCCTTATAAGGAAGAAACTTCTTACTCAAGTAGTAAATTGCAAACTCAACCCTCAACTTATCTTCCTATGCTACCATAGCCCCAATTGATCTTTCTTCAATAGGCAAATAAAGAATTAGTGGCTTCCCATGTCTCGGTGGTTGCAAAACTGGTGGGTTCAATAGGTATTCCTTGATTACATCAAAAACTTTTCAAAAATCATCATTCAACTTGATCGATCGGTTCTTTCTGAGAAGTTTGAAAATAGGCTCACATATGGTGGTTAGTTTGGCTATAAATCTACTAATATATTATATTTTGCCTAGAAATCTCCTTATCTCATTTTCTTTCTTTGAAACTAGCATTTCTCTAATTGCTTTGACTTTATCAGGGTCCACCACAATTCTTTTTTGATTTACAATATGCCATAAGAGTTTACTTGAAGTTACTCCAAAGACACATTTTTTTGGATTCAAATACAAATTGTATTTATCTATCCACTTAAAGAACTTTTTTAATGATTCAAAATGTCCTTCTCTCATAGTAGCTTTGATCATCATATCATCGACATATACCTCTACTTCCTTATGATTTAAGTCATCAAGAATTCTTATAGCCATCTTTCAGTATGTAGCTTTAGCATTCTTCAAGCCAAAAAGCATAACCATATAGCAAAAGGTACCCCATTTTTATCTTGTCTATTATCTTGTTCAGAATCTGATTGTAACCGGCATATCCTTCAATTAAATTGTACATTTTATTCATTGCAACATTATTAACTAGAATGTCTATATAGGGTAACGGAAAGTTATCTTTTGGGTATGCTTTATTTAGATCCCTATAAACTATGCACATCTTAATTTTACCATCTTTCTTGGCAACTGGCACTACATTGGCTAGCTAGGTCGGATATTGCACTTCTTCTAAGAATATGGCTTCAATTTGTTTGTGCACTTCTTTTATCTTCCCTGCCTATTCTGGCCTTGTTCTCCTCATTTTTTGTTTCACCAATTTTACTTTCAGGTATGAGTAAATGGCATGTTCAGCTGCTTCTTGATCCACCCTAGACATATTTTCATAGGTCTAGGTAAAGACTTATTCATATATTTTTTTAACATTCTCTCAAATTTAATTCTCTTCAGGAGTTACATCGGATGCAATTAAGATCTTTTTAGGATTTTCATTAGTACCAGGACTAAACGAGGTAGTATTGATTAAATTAATGTAAAATAAGTTATACGTGTCATGATTATCATATACATGATGTAATTAGATGAGACATCACAAAAATAAGTAAAATTGTTCTTCTTATTAACAAAAAAAATGGAGACATCAATATCAAAGAGCTTGGGTACATATAAATTCTTAGAAAAGTCTTTAGGAGGGTTTTCTTTTTTCATTTTCTTTTTTCCTTTGTAGCCCAGTCAAACACATCACTAAAAGTCTCTAACTTTGGTACAACCTTTCCGTTAATGATAGCTGGCTCTAATTCTCCACAGTAGTTGGCATTCCCTCATATCAAATAAAACTCTCTTCTAGTGGTGGGATACTTTTTCTTGTCTTCTTTCACTCTAAAGTCTCTATTGTCTTTCCCAACCCTTTTCGATCCTTTTGTCTTTTTAGCTAAATGGCTAAGATTGAATGGTCTAAATTGTGTCCTAAACTAGCACTAGGTAAATAATTCATCTTATTTAGCATATTTACAACCTTGGGATCATCATCTTCTTTTGAAAAGATCCTAACAATATGGAAACCATTAAAAGGCTAGTTGGTTATCTCAAGCATCGAAACTTGATTCTCCTTCATAGCCCTTATTATCACTATCTCACCATCATGGGGGATTTTTATCATCTGGTATAGTGTTAATAGAACCCCTCCTAGCTTATGGAACTATGGCCTTCCTAAAAGCAGAGAGAAATTTTCATGGATATCAAGCATTGTAAACTTTATGTCATTTATAATTACCCCTGCCTTGACCTTGACTTTAAAAGTCCTATATGCCTGTCTTTTTATATTGTAATAGGCTATGATGGTGAGTTTGGACTGAGAGATCATTGATTCTTCAATCCCATATGTTTCTATTCCTTTGAGTGGGCACACATTGATTGATGACTTATCATCAACTATTACACACACCTTATGCTTACTGTTGACTTTAACTTTTATGTATAAAGGATGGTGGTGACGATGCCCTTCAAGTGGAAGATCTATATCAAAAAAGCTAATCATTGCTTTTTTTTTTTCTCCTTTCATCATTGCCACTAGCTCAGATGGCAATATAGTTGTTGAAACTATTGCAACACATAAGGCTTTAACCACTTTTTGTCAATGAGAAGAGGATTGAAGCAACAGATTCTAGATTAAAATCTATGTAAGAGTCTTCTTCAGTTGCTTCATCACTGCATCCCCTTCTTTTTGCACAATTGGGGGAATTGGCTCCTTCTCCACCTCAGGCACTACCGATCACTTTGGATCACTACATTGGCCTCTCCTTTTTCACTCAAATTCTGCTCTGAATTTGAATCTACCCAAAAGTCCTGAACCTATTCCTCTAGCTCACTTTTGCTATCTATAGCCTATATATCTATCAGGTAAACTGAACCCTGACTTGATTTTGCCCTTCTTTTCACTACTAGGTAATCATTTCTATATATGTCCCGAAGCACATACCATTCTGGTAAGCTTGAATTGACCATGTTCACAGGTGGAGGAACATTCGAATGAGCACCCTACCCTTTTTATCTCTTCTCTAGATTAGGGATCTGTCTTGAGTCAATCAAGTCTTAAATCCTATCCCTTAGAGTGCGATAGTTATCTATGTCATGGCCTGTA
>CANXYI011752104.1:0-10551 GCA_948208565.1 Hura crepitans
TGATGTATAACATGTAAGTATCATAGAATGAATAAGAAATGGTATGGTTATGTGAAGAAAATTTATAAGATAGAAGATGAATGATGTATGTAGTGGGAAATTTATAAAAGCACGAAATGTAAATTGGTAAGATAGAAAATATTACATAAAAAGATTAAATTTAATTAATAACGGTTGGCTAGGATTCTAGAATGGAAATAATGATTTTATATGGTTAGTTAGAGGTAAATGTGGGAGGAAATAAAATATTTTAGAATGTAAGGGTTTGAGGTGAAAAGAAAAATGGAATGGGTGAATAAGGTGGTGAGAAAAGCTTTACCAAATGAATAGTAGGTTTTATGGAAAAAAGACCTATAACTGTTTAGAATTCCGATCTCCTGTAACTTTCCGAAAAATATGACCGGATGAAATAAAATAAAATCTGTGTCTTTTTAGTTTGAATATAACTAAAATAAATATTTAACGGAAGAAAAATAATTAATTTGGTTAAATTAGAATTAGAATGGAATGCAGAGCTGATAAATTATTGAAAGGTTGAATGAACAAATTAAGAAAGATATAGAGAAATTATTAATGCACAACAAGGTAAGGATAATGTTTAGGAAACTAAACTTTGTAATATTGATGACCTCAGGACTAGAGAAAAGGGCATAATTAATAAAGATTTAAGGATTTAGAATGGGGTAGACTGCATAAGGAAGCCCATGACAGATATTGTGTAAATTATCGGACTGTGTAAAAAATAAGTACTATTAAAGAATAGTAACAAAGAAGTGAAATTACTAAATCTAAGAACTAAGTTACGATACAGTTATGCAAGAATTATGTAATGTAAAATACATGGAATAATCGATTAAGGCGTATGGAAACGAGGCAAGATTTATTAGGAAATAAGTTATAAGACAATTATATGAAGTTGATGATTAAAGTGGAATGAAAATGAATACATGATTACTTAATAAGACTAAAAAGATATTCAATAGAACTTGATTGATAAGGGAACCAAGAATGACCTTGAAGAATGATATATGGTTATGGATAAACTGAGTAACGAATTTAATGGCTATAAAAGATAAGTGAAAGGGAAATCTAGGAATTTATGGTTGTTCATACACTAGATAGGTTGACCGGTCAACTAGGGATTAGCAGCTACTAGAGGCTGAGTCTGTATGGATTTTAGCCTGTGTATGGCAGATGCAGCTGCCAAGTATTGATTTGAGCCTGCATGCTCTAGGTATTGGGAGTGGTCTACGGATGGATCCTTGCTATCCACCCTTGTTGATGTTGATGTGCTTTGTAGATATTAGGAGTGGTCTGTAGACGGGTCCCTAGTATCTGCTAGTTCGGTATTAGAATGGTCTATGGACAGGTCCCTGCTATCAGATGATGGGTGTGTACAGATGCTGAGGTCCATAATGTGGGTCACTGTACAGCTTTATTTTTTTCGATTCTTAGGCTGGGTTAGTGCAACAGCCGAGGCCCAAAATGAGGGCCACTACACACTTTGATTCTTGTTATCCAATGGTTAAACCTATGGGGAAAAAGATAAATAGAAGATTGTGAAAAGATTTAATAATAATTAATGAGAAATCTGAGGTAGAAAGTACTTAATGGGGATAATCTATGAGTAATGTACTAAGAATAAAGAATAATTTGTAAAGACTGAGATTTAATAAACTTATGTGAACTTAATGAGATTACTTCAAGAAATAAAAGACTGAGGGAATTATTAACCATAATGATTAGAGATAATAAATTGTATCTATATACCTATTGAACGGAGCTAAAGAACTAAGGTAGACCAATGAATAAAAATGAATAGATGTCAAAGCTATGCCAGTCTTGTAACTAAAATATAGTAAGAATAGTTATAATGGAAGAAGTCAGTATGAATCGTAATTAAGGAATACTGAACCAATAACTAATAATGAACCTTATGTGAACCCGTAGGTTATGAGAGTAAATAAAGTATGGTAAATTAGTGAATAGATAAGCATAACTGAAGGCTGATAGGTGAAGGGTTACATATTATATAAATGGGAGGAAATTATTATGTCTTGTGTGTTTGCATGTAATAGTTATACATGTTATGTTTGGTTAAATTCACCATTAAGTGCATACTTAGTGTATTGGGTGTCTGATGCACAGGTGATAGATTTGGGAAACTGTGATGCAGATAATCAGCAGTGCGACTATGACTGTCTAGGTTTGATATTATATGATTGTATTCCGAGGTATAAATGAGTAGAGGCGCTCATGCATGTTATTGCAGATAATTGGGTGTTAGGATACTTGATTGTTAGCATAGTAACTATTAATAGTGGGAAATGAGTTAGCAGTTGTAAATACAACCTAGACTGATATTTGGCTGTAAGATCAGGCGTGTGAGTGTCATATGCCTGATAGGATTACCTCAGGTCATAGAAGTTGTTACAAGAAACTTCTAGATTGAATAGGATGAATGTAAGTAAAAGTTAAATGAAAGGCCCCTAGAGAAATCCAAAGATGGGTGACCTCACAGGAAGTAGCACGCTTTGCCTATTTTCTTCGGGAATGGGTAGGGGGTGTTACAAGGACAACCTTGGGACGTGCCCGGATGAACTCGAAAATACCATACCTGTACCTTAAAAATTTCAATCTATATGTTGGTGAAGGAATTTTAATTTTTTGAGGTCATCTAATATTTATTCGAAATTTCTTGTGTTTACATGTGAATAGTAACTAGGGTTGTCTTTGGAATTTGGGCTTGAAATTTTATAAGCCTCTTTATTGGGTTTAATTGAGGATTTTTAAAACTAAAATGAGTATTTTTTGTGGTCTACAAAAATTAAAATGAATTTTTAAAGTTTAAAAAGAAACTGGGTGAATACGAAGCGTTAGATCGCCATGTGTCATGATTTGAGCCATCCACCTTGCCCATATAAAAGGATTTGCACATGTGTGGATGTCATATGTGCAAAACCCATCATCCTCCTCCCAAAACCCCTAAAAGCTAATGCAATTTCCCTTTCCTCCCACCATTTTTTCTTTCTCTCTCCTCTCACACACCACTAATTCTCATAAAAATCATATGCCCTAGGCTCTCCATGATCCCTAAAAGCTAATCAAAGTGGAAGATTGGCAAAAACTTAGCTAGAAAGAGAGATATTCACTTGAGGTGAATAGTGCCCAATCTTAGTGTAAGTGGTGCTTTTCTAATTTTTATTTTTGTTTTAAGTAGCTTAGGTGATTCTAAGAAATTTATGTTTTTAGATTCTTAATTGGAGCTCTGTAGAATTTTTGGAGAATTTTTCTAACTAAAAATTTTGTATTTTAGGTCAAAGAGAGAGAGTGGAGGAGGGAGCTCAAACCAAGGCTTAAAATGGTGGAAAAGTGGTGTTTTCACACCTTAGTATGTGGTCTTAATATAATTAATGCATGCCATGTGAATTCTTATGAAATTGTGTGCGTAATGGTGTATGGAAATGGTATAACATAGGGTTTGGCATGGAATTGATGTAAATGAATCATAGGATTATGTTAATGGCATGAAAATAATGGTGTATGCATGATTTGGGTGAAAGAAAATGAGTGGAAGTTTGTGCACTTGTGTTGGCCGAAATATGTGTGTATGTATGTCATGGCATGTGTACATATATATGGCATGAAATGTATGGCATTGACATGTAATTGGCATAAAAATAAACATAGCAAAAGGAATGCAAGAAATAAGATGGGATAGATAAAGATTTAATAAGTTATGACCTAAATTAGTGTGTAATGAAATGGCATGAGAACATGGTGGTTATGATGAAGAATTAATGGCCAAATGATGATTAATGAATTAATAGTAGTATTATGGCATAAAGGTTGATGAGATAATGTATTCATG
This sequence comes from Hura crepitans, assembly GCA_948208565.1. Classification (NCBI taxonomy): domain Eukaryota; kingdom Viridiplantae; phylum Streptophyta; class Magnoliopsida; order Malpighiales; family Euphorbiaceae; genus Hura; species Hura crepitans. The sequence goes on from CANXYI011752104.1 coordinate 3,872, forward strand.
GTGACATAGAAATTATGATAATCAGAAGTAACCAAATGAATAGTGATTCCTACAAAAATAACCAAATGAATAGTAACATGAGGAAAATTAACCATATGAATAGTGATCTTGTAGAAAATGACCCGTAACTGGGAAAGGTGTATAAGTGCACCCTTATTGTAATTGTGAGATACTAGTAATGCTATAACCTTTAAAGGATGACTAATAATTAAATAACAATGCTAAACCAGTAGTAAGGCCCATCAGTTAGACACCCATTAGATGGTTGACCGGTCAACTAGGGAGTTAGTAGCTGCTAAGCATTTTGGTTCCTCTGGGGCCACTGTTGTCTATAGATGTGGCAGGTGTAGCCATTGAGGTTATGATGTTGAGCCTTGCACACTTAGGTATTGAGAGGTCTTATGGGGTTCCCTACTACTCACTGGATTGATTATGGATATTGGGAGGTCCCACGGGGCTGATCTCTGCTATCCCCTTTACAGATATTGGGAGGTCTATGGACTGATCCCTGCTATCTACCAATCTAGTATTAAGAGATTCCATAGAGTTGATCCCTACTATCGGACCAAGTAGGTATCCCTACTATCGCACCAAGTAGGTACAGCTACCAAGGCCTAAAATATAGGCCACTGCATAGCATAGATCACGCTATCTGGTGTCTTAAAGTGTCATCTGTGTTGTCATGGGCCTGAATAATAAATGGATCAACTAGATATAAAATAATGTGATTGGGTAAAATAGTTAATCAATGAAGATAAGAGCTGGGTAATCATAATTACTAGAACATATCAAAATAGATTACTTACATAACAGGTTATTGTGATGAGAAAAACCTAGTTGATGAATTTGTGATAATATTATATTTTATTACAGCAATACTTATGGTTAGATGTATCTCACATCATTTATGTATGCTTACATGCATTTATTATATCAATTGCACCACTGAGTGTATACTCAGTGTGTCGGTGTTCCGATATGCAGGTTGTAAAAGTGCTTAATTGGCTAGCCTCATCACGTGTAGTATAGCTATTTGCTTCTGGGTAATCTTTTTGTACTTTTAGGAGATTGTATAGTGGCATTCGTGTATATGTGGGGATGTATAGGAAAAAAATATGGTCTTAGATGATGTATAGGGTAAACATGCAATGATAACCATTTAACTAACTTTAATTGATGATATATGTATAACTGTGTAGCTTATATTATAAGATTGTGTTGGTTGCTTATGTGCTGTGGGTCTGAGACCCTGTGTTGATATTGTTGGTCGTGTGTGATGTGACTTAGGGGACCAAAAGGGTCTAGGAGATTGTGATATGTGTGGGTGACAGTTATAAAAGAGCTTTTTATGCAGGAAAAATTTTTAGTTTTTCACCCGAATAGCCGTTATGCTGCTCAATTTTTTGTAAAATGGATAACAGACATAAAATGGTGTTTTATCATACCAAAATAGGCAGTATTAGAAGGTTGTACATTAATAACCACCAATTAGTCAAAACAAGCTAATCACATGAAAGAAGTCATAAGTGTTAAATAAATGAATCTTAGGGTAATTTAAGGATGGGTAACCTACAAGAAGTAGCACTCTTTGCCTGTTTCCTTCGGGAATGGGCAAGGGGTGTTACATTTATTGATATCAGAGCAAGTTTAGGTGTTCTTAGGCATTGTATACATGAGTGCCAAGGTTTAAGAGTTTATTTTTATGATAAAGCTATACTGCACGAGGCTAATAGGTTATTTCTCTGTAGTGACACAAGATAAGTGAACAGACACCACCAAATTAAGGAGAAGAGGTGGCTAGCCATGCCCCCACCACTATCCATGGGCTAGAAGTGAGTGCAACCACACTTGAGCTGAGTGGTGCTACATGTCAGCCATAACATTAAGCCCAGGCTTCACTAGCTTGGCTGCAGCAGATTGTGGAGTTATTGAGACATATTGTCGCACCACCTCTAACACCACCACTAGTTGCTTTACAGAAAGCTTATTTGGAAAGGGTAAAGAAAATGGGAGCTATGGACTTCCTAGGCACGAGAGAAGATGATGCTATGAGGGGTTGAGTATTGGCTAGAACAAACCCTTCGAATTTTGGAGCAATTAGAATGCACTGAGGATGAGAGCTTGAAATGTGCCACCTCCCTTCTCTATGAAGAGGCATTCTACTAGTGGGATACAAAACAAAGGAGAAAGGTAGGAGCTAAAGTGACATGGGACTACTTCCTAGAAGAGCTTAGTAAAAGGTATATTTCTAAGTCCTACAAGGATAAAAGGAGGCAAGAATTCCTAAACCTGAAGTAAGGGCGAAGATCAATGTTAGAATATGAGAAGGACTTCATTCACCTGAGTAGATATGCTGAGGAGTTCTTGCCTACTGATGAGAATAAGTGTAAGAGGTTCAAAAGGGCTCAATGTTGAGCTGTAGATGCAGATTGCCACTATAAAGGTTAAAGACTTCTTTGCACTGGTAGCAGCAGCTTACAATATAGAGGAGATGCTATAAGAAAAGAGGGAGCTATTTAAAAAGAAAAGACCATTTGCAGCTAGTAAGACTAGTTTAACTCCGGGAGTAGGTAAGAGGCAGAGGGAGTTTTATTCGGGACAACAATCCCAGAGGCATCCTAGATAATAGTCTCAGAGGCAGGCTCAACCTCAAAGGTCAGGTCAGGCTCTTCCACCTAGGCCTTGACCCTCTTCATAAGCATTTAGTGCCCCTGTCTCTATAGCCTGAAGTGCACCTCCCATGTGTGGGACTTGTAATAAGAGGCATTGGGGCCAGTGCTGGCAGACTAGGAGGGGAAAATGCTTCACTTGTGGAGCTAGAGACCATTTCCAACGGGATTGTCCATAGAGACAACCTAAGGTTACATAGACCCAGGCATCAGTAGTAGCAGTAGCACCCAATAGGGGGCTAAAACAGACTAGACAAGAGCAGCCGAGTAATAGCCAGAGGAGTAGATCTTAGGCTAGACCCTCGGCACACTAGTATGCTATTTGAGCTCGTAAGGAGGCAGAGGCTCCAGATGTGATTACTGGTACTTTCTTTTTATTTGATGCACCTATATTAGCTTTGATAGATCTAGGTTCAACACTCTCCTATATTTGCACCACACAAGCCCGAGATAAAGGGTTAGAATTGAAACCCATAGATTTAGACATTCAAGTTAGTAACCTAATTGGGTAAAGTGTGACGATGAACATAGTCTATAGGCTTTGCCTTTTGATGATACAAGATCAAGTATTTCCAGTGGACCTTATTGAACTTCCATTTCATGAGTTTGAAGTTATATTGGGTATGGATTGCCTAACAGAGCATTGAGCAATGATTGATTGTGAGAATAAGAAACTTAGTCTTTGGATGGAGGAAGGATAGGAGGTGATTGTTATAGGCAGTAAGAATTCTTTATCTAACATTATTTCAACTGTCAAAGCAAGGCGACTTATCCGAAAGGGATATAAGGCATACCTAGCTCATGTAGTTGACACCAATAATGCAGTGTCTAATCCTAATCAGATACCTATAGTGTTAGAATTTCTCGATGTATTCCCAGAGGAATTGCCTGGATTGCCACCACATCAAGAATTAGATTTTGAGATTGAAGTGTACCCTGGTACTATCCTAGTATCTATCACTCCATACCAGATAACACCAGTAGAATTGAAGGAGTTAAAGGTGCAGTTGTAGGAACTATTAGACAAAGGCTTTATCAGGCCTAGTACCTCACCTTAGGGAGCACCCGTACTATTTGTGAAAAAGAAAGATGGGTCGCTTAAGTTATGCATCGACTACAAACAATTGAATAGGGTAATAGTTAAGAATAAATACCTATTGCCTAGGATTGATGACCTCTTTGACTAGTTATGATGTGTTAGCATCTTCTCAAAGATTGACTTGAGATTGAGGTACCACCAGAGCTGACATCCCTAAAATTGCTTTTAGAACCCGGTATAGGCATTACGAGTCCCTGGTGATGCCATTTAAGCTCACGAATGCCCTAGTAGCCTTTATAGATTTGATGAATCGGATATTCAAGCCTTATTTGGACTAGTTCATTGTGGTATTCATAGATGACATCTTGGTGTATTCCAAGAGTCAGGAGGAACATGAGCAACACCTCATAATTGTATAACAAATATTGAGAGAGAAATAGTTGTACGCCAAGTTAAGCAAATGTGAGTTTGAATGAGGTTGCCTTTTTAGGTCATATTGCTTCAGCTGAAGGCATTAGAGGGGACTCAAGCAAAGTAAAAGTGGTGTTAGAATGGAATCCTCCTAGGAATGTGACAGAGATCCGAAGCTTCCTAAGATTAGCTAGGTATTATCAGAGATTTGTTAAAGGCTTTTCCATGATTGCAGCCCCATTGACTCGACTATTAAGGAAAGATGTGAGGTTTTAGTGGGATGATAAATGCCAAGCTAGTTTTGATAGGTTAAAGACTATGTTGATAGAGGCTCTGATCTTTACTCAACCTAAACAAGGAAAGGAGTTTTTTGTATATAGTGATGCTTTACACAACGGGCTTAGATATGTCCTGATGCAGGAAGGCAAGGTGATTGCATATGCCCTCAGATAGTTAAAACCTCATGAAAAGAACTATCCCACCTATGATTTGGACCTAGCAACAATTATATTTGTATTGAATGTGTGGAGACATTACCTGTATGGAGAGAGGTGTTATATCTATATTGACCACAAGAGCCTAAAATACTTACCTACATAAAAAGAACTAAACCTCAAGCAGTGACAATGGATAGAATTAATAAAGGATTATGACTATTTGATTGACTACCACCTAAGAAAGGCAAATGTGGTTATAGATGCTTTGAGTCAAAAGTTCATTGCTGCCTTAAACCTATACATGCCAAAGTAGGATACACAGATGAGAACACAATTTTGGCTGAATTGTAGGTTAAACCTAATTTCAAGTAATAAATCAAAGAGACACAGATGAGAGATGAACAATTGGTGCAGACTATAAGCAAAGCCAAAGAGGGGGATACAACTGGGTTTGAATTGGGAGCTAATAGAAGTCTATATTATCAAGGAAAGCTATGTGTTCCATAAGTAGATGAGTTAAGGACCCAAATTTTGAAAGAAGCTCCATACTCCATACACCTGAGAAGTATGAAAATGTATCTTGACTTGAAACCTAATTATTGGTGGCTAGGAATGAAGAAGGATATAGTAGAATATGTATCTTGATATTAAACATGTCAACAGGTGAAAATGGAGCACCAAGTTCCTTCTAGATTGCTACACCTTATAGCAATACCAGAATGGAAGTGGGAAAAGATCACCATGGATTTTGTGATAGGGATGCCTCTGATAAGGACTAGATGCGATGTTGTATGGGTGATAGTGGATAGATTGTTAAAGACAGCTCATTTTATCCTAGTTAGGATGGATTACTCCTTAGAGAAGCTAGCGTAGCTTTACATTGATGAGATCGTATGACTATATAGAGTGCCTATAGCTATTATCTCAGATCAAGACCCTTGATTTACTTCCTGATTCTAGAAGAAACTGCATGAAGCACTGGGTACTCAATTAGCATACAGTACTACATTCTACCCTCAAACAAACGGATAATTAGAACGGGTGATACAGATATTGGAAGATATGTTGCGTAGTTGTGCAATAGAGTTTAGAGGCAGTTAGGATCAATATCTATCTTTGGATGAATTTGCTTACAATAACAACCACCAAGCTAGCTTAGGAATGGCACCTTATGAAGTGTTATATGGTAAAAGGTGCAGAACTCCCTTTTGTTAGAGTGAAGTAAGAGAGGGTAAAATAATGGGATCAAATTTGATTAGAGATGCAGACAATAAAGTCAATATCATAAGAGATAGATTAAAAGCTGCTACAAACCGACATAAATCATATGCAGATTTGAAATGAATTCAGTGAAAAGGTATTCTTAAAAGTGTTACCGTGGAAGAAGATGCTTAGATTTGGCAAAAAGGGGAAATTTAGCCCCAAGTTTATTGGTTCGTATGAGATCATTGAGCAGGTAGGACCATTAGTATATAGGCTGGCATTGCCATCTGAGCTGCAATAGATCCATGACATCTTTTATGTTTCTATGCTGAGGCGATATAGATCAAATCGCTCCCATGTGATATCAGTAGAAGAAATACAAGTACAATCGAATCTAACATACGAGGAGGAACCGATATAGATATTGGCTACAGAGGTAAAGCAGCTGAGAAACAAGTCTATCCTCTAAGTAAAGGTCCTATTGAGATATTATAAGACCCCAAAAGGCACTTGGGAGAGCGAAGAACAAATGAAGGCACAATACCGACATCTATTCACAACAGGTAATTTCGAGGATGAAATTCCTTAAGAGGGGAAGAATTGTAACATCCATAAGTCAAAGTTTCATGAACAGTACCTCCGAGGCATGAATAGTGCTCCTTGTAAGTTGGGGCATGGGCTAGAAAATGGACAAAATGAAATAATTTAAAAATTTAGTAGAACTAATAAATCATTTTGGGCCACGAATTAGTGAATAATGACATAAAATGAGATTGTGCCTAGACAGCACTAGGATGTGCTTGGACGGATCCAAAAATATCATACTTTATACCTCAAAAATTCCAATCTACATGTTGGTAAAGGAATTTTAATTTTATGAGGTCATCTGATATTTATTCGAAATTTCTTATTTTTACATGT